>JAKCPI010013597.1:0-58941 GCA_023213315.1 Euborellia annulipes
CTCTCTATGACAGGTGACTTTTTCTTTGTTAACGTAAAAAAGCCAATTTGGACCAAATAGCTCTAAAAATAACGAAAATTTTGAAGAAATATCTTTAAAAAAGAAATGTTTCGACTTTTTTCTTGATCTATTGTATTTTTCATTGTGAATAATTGAATATTAAATAAAATTTTATAGAAAATTTCTTTAAAAAATTTTTGTTTATATTTATCTGCCATGAACGATAAATCTCTTCCCTATTTCAGCATTCAGATATCGCCAGAGGCAGTTCTGTTTTAGATTAAAAAATATTCCCTTGTTGATTTATTTCATTCAAAGGCCGCGCCGCCCGCCTTCGGCCTTCCTCTATAAGACTGCAAAATTACGCTTCAAAATTCCAACGGGAAGTTGGTCAGACAGACAGACGGACACTACGCTATTATATATATGGATTCTTGCTTTTTGAGGTTGTGGCTGTGATGTGATTATAGTGGCGAATTGGAGATATCTGCCAAATTGGGATTGTCCAGGTCCAATAAAACTCCTAGAAGAAGACGTTTCGGCCTGAATTTATTTGGCCATCTTCAGTTATTGGGAATTATACATACACATAGTGCAAGTGCACATGTGATCAGGCCAGGAATCGTCAATAATAAAATTTATTTGCTTCATGCATGGCTCCTGGGCCCGAGCCCTGAGCAAATAAATTTGGTTATTGACGAATCCTGGTTCAATCACATGTGCACTTGCATTATGTGTATGTATAATTCCCAATAACTGAAGATGGCCAAATAAATTCAGGCCGAAACGTCTTCTTCTGGGAGTTTTATTGAAACTAGAGCATTCCAATTTGGCTGATATCTCCAATTCTCCACTATACGTAGATTCTTGGCTGTTTTCTTTGCCTTACTTTACTAACATAAATTGAGCCTCAAAACGTGAATACCCATAAAAATCTTGACATAAAATTTTTGACATGATCGCAATACTTTCTCTTTCTCTATATATAACATATACATAGGTAGGAAAAAGTAATAAACAATTATCGTTAAAAATATCAATTATTTTTTCAAGTCTATTTAATTCTTAAGATTTTTGTCCTGTAAATTACAATGGAAAAGAAAACGCCCAAAAAAGAAAGTAATAATGGTAAATGAGGTCCTCGTATTTCTTCAACATTTTCGTTATTTTTACAGGCGTTCCGCCACCTCTTTTAGACTAACAAGTAAGAGGGAGAATTTCTCCTGAAAGCTTGCCAATATTAATGAAATCGAAAACGTCACCTTCCACAGAGCACTAGCAAGCTAGCCACTTACTTATTCTTTATTCGCACCCAAATTTAGTGCTGACAATTTTCCTGAAAAACAATTAATAATTACACTTGCAGAAATTCAATTTCAAAAAAGGGTTTGTGTTCTTCTTCATATATTTTCTTAATTTCCCTTTTTTTTTTTTAAACAAAAACCCTTTTTTTTCTCGATGGATAAATTTCAGAGCTCCCTTTGGACCCTTCACCACCACCAACAATCGCGAGTTTGACAAAGAACGTACCCTTGTTGCGGATACCCTGGGTAATGTCCAGCTGGATAGCCAGGTTGAGAAACATTCGGTTGGCCCAACATCATTGGTGGCGGTTGAACGACAAACGGCATCGAAGTGGCCGGGTAATTCGGATAGCCTGTGACACAACAAGTAAGTCCGTTTATGAGGCAAAGAGCAAGCATTAATCGCGTTCGTTTTTGGTTAGGTTCTTTGTTGCTAAGGGCAGATAGGGAGTTTGAAATATATACATCCATTTTAGTTAGTATGGGCAGCATACAAAACATACTCAAGTGTTTAGTTACAACTTTTTTTTTGTTTTTTTTTTTAGGGGAGTTTGTTAATTTTTTGAACATTTCCATTCCATTAGATTGTATTAAAAGGAGAAAATGATCGAGCAGAATTTGTTCTTACTTGTTAGAGCAATTTGAGCATTTGAATGGCGATACGGAGGGAAATTTGGCACCAGCCCTGAGAAGTAGAGGTGCTGATCGACACTCACTTCGAAGAGCATCTCCTTTTAGCCTTCCAGAGAGAGAAGAAAAGTCCCACAAGGCAAGGGACTATTCTATCATCTCTTGACTAAATTGCTTGGATTTCTTCTGTCATCTTAAATCCAACGACTTCTCTTTCGTCAATACAGTGGTGCCAAATTTGCAAACATAAACGCATTGTATCGGGGTTGCTACACACCCTAATTAATAAAAATTCATGTATTTATTTTGTTGACAGCTGCCATTATCCAAACTCGAATGCTTGCCAGGTTGAGGGTCGATGTTATGCATAAAGGAACGGAAAGCGCCCTTCGATATGAGCAGCACCACCTTGTAGGGAAAAAGCAAATGAAATGCCCCTTATCTCAGATTTAGGTTGGTCGCTGGTCGTCGTAAACGCGCTTGCGACAAGTGTCGACACTGCACGCGACTTCGACCTGCATTTTATATAAAATATCTTATACATTTCTAAGTGAATTTAAAGCAAATCCATAGAATTTTAATAAATAATTAAATTCAATTATAAAACCAAGATAAAAATGTAGAAAATTATTTATTTTCGCTAAATTTTTTTTCAAATATCTTATAATATTAATTAGGGTCCGACCGAAGATTTTCAGCCGAAACCGAAACCACGGCCGAAACCAGGATTTTTGGCCGAAACTGGCCGAATCCGTAACCGAAACCGAATATTCGGTCGGTTCCAAATATTAATATTTTGTCTCAAAAATTGAATATCGACATTTTTGTCTTTGATTTATTTAATTGCATCAATTTTATTAAAAAGAAACAGTGTTGCGGTTTTTTTTTTGCCGGTGAGAATGTTTTAGATAAGAAAAACACAAGATAGGGATAGACGCGACAACCACGCTAGAGATTCCATTTATTTTGTGACTTAGCTCGCTTGTAGTGGACGAGGATCAATTCATTCACACACATTGGGATGGGATGGGATCTGTAGCATCTATACGCTTGTAGCGATCGCGCGTTTTCGCTTCCAATGGACGACCAGCCTTAGGTTAATAATTAGGCGCTTGGTTCCTTCGTGCATAACATCGTCCATTTAGCCGGCATCACACCTACATCCAAAAAAAGAAGACGCGGAACCACGAATCTTTCGACTTGTACCCAGCACCCTCTACCTCTAGATTAGATATTTGCGTTAATAAATAAATATTAATTAATTAATAAAATGTATTTTGCACGTATTCTTAATTTTCTATATTTTATCCCCCCCCCACGATTAAAATAAATGGCAAATATATCAGTTATGATGATGGCACAAAACTGTCAACAAAATTATTTTTTTTTAATAATTCCCTCTTAGGTGATCATTACCGAAAGACCTAATATGAAATTTTTTCTCTTAATTAGCGAAATAAATTGAGATCGTTGAGAACAAAAATCAAAATATCATTTTCTCGTTATCTAATCTAAAAGAGATTAAATTAAAATAATCATAGACAATAGAATTCTTGCAAGTTTTGAGTGAGGATTTATTTAATTATTTATATACTATTGATAAGAATGGAGATAGGGAAGAAATACAGAGAATATTTAGATATTGTACATTCTGAGCCTTGTTAAGATGGAGGCCTAAAATACCGGGTATGTCTCAAGAAGGATTAAAAGCTGAAAGGCGTGGGCAAAACAAGCAAGCTTTTGTGAATAGACAAATGGCAACCATTTCTCCTATCCTTCCTTTCAAAAGAATTCATTGGCAAAATGAAAATATACATTTTAAAGAGCATCTAAAAAATAATTGATTTTTGAATTTTAATAAAAATCGTTGGAGCAAATTTTGAGAAAATCGAAAAAAACTGAAAAAGTGCATCAGTAAAGTACTAGTACTCTTTGGCCGAGTTTGTTTAAAAGTTTCGTGTTACGTCCTAGGGGGATGCCTAACTTAAATTTAAAATTTCAACCTCCTAGCTCTTTCCGTTCTTGAGATATTTTGTTCACGACAGACAGACCATGTCGCGAAAACCACTTTTTTGGACTCAGGGGACCTCAAAATGTGAAGATCCATCAAAATCTCGACATCGAACTTTTGACATGAATCTAATACTTTCTGTCTCTATATATTAACATATATATAGAGGTAAGAGAAAGTAATAAACAATCCCGTTAATAGAGACGGGGTCTAAATGGCCTCCAATTCCATTAAAGAAAAAATAAGTTTTTTTCTATTTATGTCATTTAACTCGACTTTGATAAGAATGTTTTTGATAATTCAACCCGAAATAGATAAGAGAGTTATCGAGAAATTCCTAAAACTAATTCAAATACATGTCTTACAAATTTAGCATGGAAACGATAAAAAAAATTGTTTATCGAACGTGATATGTGAATGTACCTAGATCAGGTGGGTAGTTTGCAAAGAAAAATCCTCGATCAGTTAGGGTAATCTTTTAAAGAGCTTCCCATCTTTAGTCTCTTGTGAATATTGCTTTACAAAAACAAATCAATGTCTCCCCATTTGTGGATTTCCCGAGTAGGGCGTGTTAAGGTCGTTCGGGCATTAAGGCACGGCACTTATATAGAGTGTTAAAAGCTAATTTATTTACTATATGTTATTAATCACTATCACATACGTATAAAATAATTTTTTGAAGCAGAAGGGTTTATTAAAAAATTGAAATTTAACATGTAGCCTATAGGGAATGTCGACGCTTCGCACACATATCGAATTGTGTCGCCACTCCTGATAAAGATAAAACATCTATGATGATGTAGTCAGGAAAAAAACAAGACGATTGCAGTCAAATATTCTTTTATTTCAATTCTGCTGCAATCGTCTTGTTTGTTTTCTGACTCCATCATCATTGAGCCTACAGTCACAGGTCTTTATCGAAAAAAATTTCTATTTTTATCAATTAACTTCGGTAAAATCAACATTTTCTCACGAAAGCTTTTAAAAATATTTTAACAAGGTGAAAAATTAACAAAAATGTCAATACACCATATTTAAAAATAAGTAAGTCACGTGACTCAGACCAACGAGACAACATAGCATAAAATAAAACGCGTTTCACGCTTTCACTTCCAATTTACGGCATTTTTCTCGCAAATTGCCTGTCCATTGTGTCTAAACTACTCATTGTAATATTATAAATAAAATACAACAGCATTATCAACATAAACAGCTGTTAAAAGCGATGTTGCCAGATCTATATTATTTTAAAAAATACTTGGAGTCAAAAGTCATTTATTTATTTTTTTGGTCATTAAATTATTAACTTTATCCAATTCTAAACTATTGTATGACAGGTCACGACTGAATCATAATTGGACCCTGTTATGCAATGGTGTGTCAAAGAACAAAAATTCAAAATTGAGTTAAGCACAGAATATTGCTTCAAATGCTATAATTAATAGTATTTTTTATGAAATATGTCCTAAAAAAATTTATATTTAATGTTACTTGCACAATTGACAAAAAAATTTATATATAATCCAATGAAAACAAAAAACTTTAATGTTGATTTTCTCAAAACTCGATGTTTGGTCTTTGACACACCATTGCATAACAGGGTTCAATTATGAATTTATGCATTGAAACCTTAAAAAAAGAAAAAAGAAAAAAAAGTTGGAACAAATAGGTCTACAGATCCCCTGTTGATCGTGGCTCAGTTGGTTTGGAGTACGACACAAATAGAAAAACACTTTGGCTCTTTCTTCTTCAGAGGAATAAAATCCCGCAGAGCAAAGAAAAAAGAAATCGGGAAATAAAATTCATTTTGCTGAGTGATCCCTCAAATAGCAAAGACTAAATCTTGCAAGAATTCATTGAATTATGATCGTTATTTGAAAATTAAAAGGAAACATTCAAAAAATGTTAGTATTGTAAATGAACATAGCAATGATTAGTTAACCTGGATATTGTTGTTGTTGCTGCGACTGTTGGGCAGCTGACTGCTGGTCCTGGGAGACGGCGCCGTAAACGCTGCTGGGCGGCATCGACATGGCCGAAGATGGGTATCCGCCAGTTGAATGCTGCTGCGGGTGTTGACTCTGCTCCATATGATGTGATTGCTGTTGTTGTTGTTGTTGCTGTTGTGGTGGCTGTTGAGCTGGAGGGGCGTTAGCTGCAGGTGGCTGGCTTTGTGTTGACTGGGGCTGTTGTTGTTGTTGTTGCTGTCCCATTCGGGCGCTCGATGCGCTGCTAATACTATCTGGAGTGTTTGTGTTCACTCGACTTGAGTCAGCCAATGCAGAAGCTGAAAAAAAAAAATAAAGAAAATTATTTGAATTCTTCGTTTGAGACTCCTCAAAACATCAATTCCTATCTCAAACCTCTCTTTACTAGGCGTTAAATAGCTGTTCATCTGCTGGGAATAACAAACAAAGTAAGTGGGGCTGACTAATTGTGCAAATGGCAACGCTGTAAATTTCCCAAATATAGAAGGCTATTACTTTCTCTTACCTATATATATATGTTAATATATATAGAGAGAGAAAGTATTGGATTCATGTCAAAAACTCGATGTCGAGATTTTGAAGGATATACACGTTTTGAGGTCCCCTGAATCCAAAAAAGTGGTTTTCCCATCAAGGTCTGTCTGTGAACAAAATATCTCAAGAATGAAAAGAGCTAGGAGGTTGAAATTTTATATTTAAGTTAAACACCCCCCTGGCACGTGACACGAAGCTTTTGAACAAAATCGACCAAAGAGTACTAGTACTTTACTGATGTACTTTTTCAGTTTGTTTCAATTTTCTCAAAATTCGCTTCAACGATTTTGTATAGAATACAAAAATCAATTATTTTATTAAATGCTGTATATTCTCATTTTGCTCTTGAAATCTTTTGAAGGCCACTTTACTCTTGTATTTCATTGAAAAGATAGGAGAAATGGTAACAGAATATAAATATTTTCCCAAATTTATAAGTTATATACGTATATATATATATATATATATGCGAAGACAAGTTTTCTCGGGTTAAGTCGCGTGGGTGAGATTTACTCGACGTTTCGGCTCTCCTTTTGGAGCCATTTTCAAGAGAAGGAAGTTAGGAGGTAATGGTGGAGGGGGGTTGTTTACGGGGTCGCAGTCTTCCTGGTCCCCAGGTCAATTTGGTGGATGACTCCAGAGGCGTGGATTGGTCTCTGAGAACTGGAGGAAGGTTGGGTGTGTGTAATTGTGTTCGGTTTAGGTTGACTACGGGGCCTCAATCTGCCTACTCCCCAAGTCGGTGTGTTGGTGGTGTGTTTGGTGGATGCCTCAGAGGTCTGGGTTTGTCTCTGAGGAATGGACAGTGGTTGGTTCTGTGTAATCGGGTTTGTGTTTGGTTTGGGTTGACTTTGGGGCCTCAATCTGCCTACTCCCCAAGTCGGGGTGTTAGCTCTTGGTTCCCGGGGTCTCAACCTGCCTACTCCCCAGGCCGAGAGTAACTGACTGCGAGCCGGAGGTGCAGGTCCTTTTATACCTGTTGCCGGGCATGTGGGCGTGGCTTTGGGAGTCACGTGGCTGTCTCTGATTGGCTGGGCCTGGTCTGGGGGCGTGGCTTTGGGAGTGACGTGCCTGTCTCTGGTTGGCTGGGCTTGGTCTGGGGGCGTGGCTTTGGGAGTGACGTGGCTGTCTCTGGTTGGCTGGGCCTGGTCTGGGGGCGTGGCTTGGTTTGCTGAGATGGATTTGCTGTTGGATATGTTACGTTTGTTTGTGATTGTTTGTGTTTGTTTTGGGGACGTGATATTGTTGTTTCGGGACAGTTTTGGAGTGTGTGAAGTCTTTGTATTTGTGTGAGCCTTGGTTTGGAGTTTAGGAATAAGTGTTTTCCACCACACACACCACCAACACACCGACTTGGGGAGTAGGCAGATTGAGGCCCCGTAGTCAGCCTAAACCGAACACAATTACACACACCCAACCTTCCTCCAGTTCTCAGAGAACAATCCACGCCTCTGAGTCATCCACCAAATTGACCTGGGGACCAGGAAGACTGCGACCCCGTAAACAACCCCCTCCACCATTACCTCCTAACTTCCTTCTCTCTTGAAAATGGCTCCCAAAGGAGAGCCGAAACGTCGAGTAAATCTCAGCACCCCACGCGACTTAACCCGAGAAAACTTGTCTTCGCATACATCCGGTCGCGGAAACCTTCAAGAACATATATATATATATATATATATATATATATATATATATATATATGGGGCATTCCACGCCAACTCGACCACTTCTGAACCCGACCATTTTTGATTTGGCTGAAACTTTGTCATCTTTTTGTACCCTATTGAAAACGTGTTTGAGAATTTTTTTTAGATTTTACGACCCAGCCAAAAAAAAAGTTATAGCATTTTCAAAAAACATCGATTTTTTTTTTAAATAACCGTAAAACTGTCAAAAATTAACTTATCGGGACGATTTTTTTTTGAAATTTTTGTCTTTAAATGTACTTTTCAGAAAAAAATATGACAAAATTTTACAGATTCATCTTGAACGTTTTTTTTTGACATTTTCGTAAAAAAACAAAAATTTCGGGATGAATGACACTTTTTTTTTAATTTTTTTTTTTTTATAAAAAACTTTGATTTTTTCTACAATTGCTCTGAAAATTTCAGAGTGGGATTATTTCGCTTTCTATTTTTTTTTATTTTTGAAAAAAAAAATTTTTTTTCTCCGCTTATTTATCATGATGGTGCTCTTAAATTCTTCCAGGATTGACTGAGATTCTAGAAAATTGAAGAAAAATAATAATAATAATAGTTAGGGGTGATGAAAATCGAGAAAATTCCATTTATCCTGAAAAAATTAGAAATTAGTTGTGTATTCAACTACTGAAGTATTTGAAGCGTCAAGTAAAAGCTTAGAAACATGGGCGTAACTAGGGGAGTGCCAGGGGGCCTGGCTCTCCCCAGAAAGCTCCTTGCCCCAAGAAAAATTGAGAAAATATGGGGCTTTCCAGGCCCACCGGAAGATGGCTGGTCCCATGCCCCCCCCCCCCTTCTATTTTTCTTGGGGCAAGGAGCTTTCTGGGGAGAGCCGGCCCCCAGGCCCCCCTGGCACTCCCCTAGTTACGCCCATGTTTCTAAGCTTTTACTTGACGCTTCAAATACTTCAGTAGTTGAATACACAACTAATTTTTAATTTTTTCAGGATAAATGGAATTTTCTAGATTTTCATCACCCCTAACTATTATTATTATTATTTTTCTTCAATTTTCTAGAATCTCAGTCAATCCTGGAAGAATTTAAGAGCACCATCGTGATAAATAAGCGGAGAAAAAAAAATTTTTTTTTTCAAAAATAAAAAAAAAAATAGAACGCGAAATAATCCCACTCTGAAATTTTCAGAGCATTTGTAGAAAAAATCAAAGTTTTTTATAAAAAAAAAAATTAAAAAAAAGTGTCATTCATCCCGAAATTTTTGTTTTTTTACGAAAATGTCAAAAAAAAACGTTCAAGATGAATCTGTAAAATTTTGTCATATTTTCTGAAAAGTACATTTAAAGACAAAAATTTCAAAAAAAAAATCGTCCCGATAAGTTAATTTTTGACAGTTTTACGGTTATTTAAAAAAAAAATCGATGTTTTTTGAAAATGCTATAACTTTTTTTGGCTGGGTCATAAAATCTGAAAAAATTCTCAGACACGTTTTCAATAGGGTACAAAAAGATGACAAAGTTTCAGCCAAATCAAAAATGGTCGGGTTCAGAAGTGGTCGAGTTGGCGTGGAATGCCCCATATATAAATATAATCCTACTTTCCAAAAGTGGAACTTGTTTGGAAAAAGACCTGCAGCCTGAGGAATGGGATTGGACTTTGCAGAATGAGATTTGACAGCCGATAACGACGTTATTGCCACCACCAACCGAAGAATAGTTGGCTATGATTTTTTGCAATTGCAAGAAAGATGTGGCGCAAATTGTGTATGTAGGAAAGTAAGATGACTAGGGCTCCACATTTTGTGGTCAGTGTTAACGGCCAAGCATGCCCTCCGTACATGCCCCATCTACAAGAAGTCCTCGAGCTTGCCGAAACAACTGTAACAGATAACGAGGATGAAGATATCGACATTGACTTTGGGCAACCACATGGCGAAGACGACCACTAACAAAATAGACGCTATTTTGTATTTGATCTTGATAATAAATGAATCAAAAATAAAATTTAGCATTGCGCTCTTTTAATTTACATTTTCACATACAGTATATTCCTCACCTATAAGTGATGCACATATAAATATTTTTTTAAATTTATAAATCATTAGTTTAGATAACGCTATTATATGCATTTATTATTCATAAATAATAAATAAAATACTGGAGTACTTATTATTAATAAATGAATTTATTAATAAAATGTATAAATAATAATAATTTAATGGAATTATTAGCTTTAAATAATCAGAGGCGTACCGAGGCAGTTGGGGGCCTGGGGCGGCACTAGAAGGGGGGGGGGCTTATATTGAATTTTTTTTTTTGGGGGGGGGGTGCTCATCTTTAAATATCCCTCTCCTCCATACACAAAAATATTTTTAAAATACCGTATATCCCTGAACCCCAAGGGCCCCGGGGCCTCTCAAAGGGAAATTTTGATTAAATTTTGTTTTTACTTGAGCCTTGAGGGCCCCGGGGCCTCTCAAAGAGAAATTTTCATTAAATTTTCTTTTTTTTTATCTAAATTTTTCCATTTTTACTTGAGCTCTAAGGGCCCCGGGGCCTCTCAAAGAGAAATTTTCATTAAATTTTGATTTTTTAACTAAATTTTTCGGTTTTTATTTGAGCCCTGAGGGCCCCGGGGCCTCTTAAAGAGAAATTTTCATTAAATTAGGTTTTTACTTGAAACCTGAGGGCCCCGGGGCCTCTCAAAGAGAAATTTTCATTAAATTTTGTTTTTACTTGAGCCTTGAGGGCCCCGGGGCCTCTCAAAGGGAAATTTTCATTAAATTTTCTTTTTTTTATCTAAATTTTTCCATTTTTACTTGAGCTCTGAGGGCCGGGGCCAAGGAAATTTTATTAAATTTTGGTTTTTGGCCAGGGCCCCGGGGCCTCTCAAAGAGAAATTTTCATTAAATTTTGATTTTTTAACTAAATTTTTCGGTTTTTATTTGAGCCCTGAGGGCCCCGGGGCCTCTTAAAGAGAAATTTTCATTAAATTAGGTTTTTACTTGAAACCTGAGGGCCCCGGGGCCTCTCAAAGAGAAATTTTCATTAAATTTTGTTTTTACTTGAGCCTTGAGGGCCCCGGGGCCTCTCAAAGGGAAATTTTCATTAAATTTTCTTTTTTTTTATCTAAATTTTTCCATTTTTACTTGAGCCCTGAGGGCCCCGGGGCCTCTCAAAGGGAAATTTTCATTAAATTTTGTTTTTACTTGAGCCCTAAGGGCCCCGGGGCCTCTCAAAGAGAAATTTTCATTAAATTTTGTTTTTTTATCTAAATTTTTCCGTTTTTACTTGAGCCCTGAGGGCCCCGGGGCCTCTCAAAGAGAAATTTTCATTAAATTAGGTTTTTACTTGAAACCTGAGGGCCCCGGGGCCTCTCAAAGAGAAATTTTCATTAAATTTTGTTTTTACTTGAGCCCTAAGGGCCCCGGGGCCTCTCAAAGAGAAATTTTCATTAAATTTTGTTTTTACTTGAGCCCTAAGGGCCCCGGGGCCTCTCAAAGAGAAATTTTCATTAAATTTTGGTTTTTACTTGAGCCCTAAGGGCCCCGGGGCCTCTCAAAGAGAAATTTTCATTAAATTTTGTTTTTACTTGAGCCCTAAGGGCCCCGGGGCCTCTCAAAGAGAAATTTTCATTAAATTTTGTTTTTACTTGAGCCCTAAGGGCCCCGGGGCCTCTCAAAGAGAAATTTTCATTAAATTTTGTTTTTACTTGAGCCCCAAGGGCCCCGGGGCCTCTCAAAGAGAAATTTTCATTAAATTTTGTTTTTACTTGAGCCCTAAGGGCCCCGGGGCCTCTCAAAGAGAAATTTTCATTAAATTTTGTTTTTACTTGAGCCCCAAGGGCCCCGGGGCCTCTCAAAGAGAAATTTTCATTAAATTTTGTTTTTACTTGAGCCCTAAGGGCCCCGGGGCCTCTCAAAGAGAAATTTTCATTAAATTTTGTTTTTACTTGAGCCCTAAGGGCCCCGGGGCCTCTCAAAGAGAAATTTTCATTAAATTTTGTTTTTACTTGAGCCCCAAGGGCCCCGGGGCCTCTCAAAGAGAAATTTTCATTAAATTTTGATTTTTACTTGAGCCCTAAGGGCCCCGGGGCCTCTCAAAGAGAAATTTTCATTAAATTTTGTTTTTACTTGAGCCCCAAGGGCCCCGGGGCCTCTCAAAGAGAAATTTTCATTAAATTTTGTTTTTACTTGAGCCCTAAGGGCCCCGGGGCCTCTCAAAGAGAAATTTTCATTAAATTTTCTTTTTTTTTATCTAAATTTTTCCATTTTTACTTGAGCCCTGAAGGCCCCGGGGCCTCTCAAAGAATATTAAGGGAACTAATCAATTTCCTATATTTGGTTTATTATGGAAATATTTTATTAAGAATAAATAAATTTAGTACCTTTTGTATCAGGGTTTATAAAAAAAAGATAAATATTTATGTTTCCCGAAAGATAAAGAGCGAAATTTTGTTTTTTTTTTATCTAAATTTTTCCATTTTTACTTGAGCCCTGAGGGCCCCGGGGCCTCTCAAAGGGAAATTTTCATTAAATTTTTTTTTTATAAATATATGGGGGCCTATGCCGGCTCGGGGCCTGGGGCGGACCGCCCCCTCGCCCCCCCTCGGTACGCCACTGAAATAATAAAATATTTTCTTGGCCCCCGTTTACCCTGTATACGAATGCTCAGCTTCCACTCTCCGCGCTCTATCTCGAGAAGGGTTCAAGATACGAAAAAATGCTTGAAATAGAAATTGTAGGCAATTTTATACTCTACAAGTTTTATAATAACCTCACTTGTCGTATTTTCCATAAAAAACGAGATAATCACAAATAGCGATTTCCGCGACCTTTGACCTCGAATATCTTGTGACGCAGAGACGCAATTATATGGGACTTTTTCCCCAGGCTTTAGAATGCCAAAACAAAAGTGTGCACCAATTTTCAGCTTGCTCGGAAAAATCCCGCAGTGAAATACTAATTTTACTGGAGTATTAGTTAATCTGAAACGTTTGTGGAAATTCATCAATGATATTATTTCGCGCAATTTTAAAATCTATTATTTTCACGAATGTGTTTATTAAAGCTTTGGTAGTTTAAAATATTATTATTAGGAGAATTTTTAATTATAGACCACATTTTTGTTAGGTTATATAATAAATAAATATTTAATACAAAGATCTATTACTTTCCTCGAAAATATAGTTCATATTTTTTATAAAAATAAAAAAAAATTGAATTGATTCAATAAATGTATTATTATTTGTTAATTAATATAACCTGAAATGGCAGTCATTTATTTAACAACAAATTGTTTTTTAAGCCATAAGATTGGCTTTGCAAGCGGTGCAACGAAATTTGGAAAGTTGTGTCAAACACCAGCAAGAGCTAATTGATTTACCTTCAAGATGTTGATCGGTTAAAGAGGAAGCTGGAGAATCCCCATTCGCTCTTGAGGCGCGCTGCTGCTCTTGGAGAGGATCAAATTCCCGGGGATTCACTTGTAATCCACTCGCTGAACGATCAGAGGCTAGAAATTAAGAATCAAGAATTATTGATGCTTAGATTCGTCCAGAACTCATCCAGATCTGGTAATAAGGGCCAAATCGAGGGCGGAACCGCCAAAAAACATACAAAATTTGTCCTTATTTTAGCATGCAATCATTTAAAAAAAAACGTATCTATTTGATATATATAAGCGAAGCTACCTGGGTCCTATTTCATAAAGACTGACAATGCGACAATTGTCAAAAATTGACATAAATTGTCAAACTTACACTATGATATTTATTTTATTGTCAACTGCTAACATGCAGTTCAATTACAACGATTGTCAACACGTTTCATAAAAAAATTGTCAGTTAATACAAATTTGTCACTTTTTACTGCCTTCTATCCAGCCCTTGGCTGCTCATTTTTAATTTTTAAGTAATGTCCAATTGGACCGAAACTAACGGAGCCGAAGCCGAGAAAGTTCTCTAGTTGTTTAAAAAAAATTTTTTTTTCTAAACAGGCTGAATATTAACCTGTCCGAACCCGGCAAATTCGGGACCACTGCAAGTTGTTTTAAATTATATTCGAATCCCCTAACGAGAATTCTTTAAGTTCCTTAAGGTGCTTTAATATTTGTTTTTAAATATAGGCCTAGTTTTTGAATAAATAAAATATATAGAGTAAGGTGGGGCAAAAGTCTGCACGGGGCAAAAGTCCGAATCCTCATTTTAAAATCCCCGGTAGACTTGGCGTTGTTCTAAACAACTTTGTTAGGTTGGTAACAACAAGAACAGATGATGATTCGAAATTCAATAACGTGTTTGAAGCACATTGTTAACAATGAGCAAATTTATGTTTTTGTCACCTTCCATCTAATATTTATGGAAATTCTCATGATTGCAACATGTACCAGCATGCACTTTTCTAACTGTCTAATGTCTTTGATTGCAAGCTGATAACCCTAAATAAATATTTTAAAACCTTTTTTTCTCTACAGTTAACAATAAAAATTTTTTGTAACACTTCGGTGAAAATAGCTAAATGGGGCAAAAAGTCCGCGGCCTCGACGGGGCAAAAGGCCCAATGGATCTCCAATGGAACAAATGTCACCCAATGGTATTCGAGTTTCTAATACCCCTACCTAGTATTTTCTGGGTTTCTAATACCCCTGCCTAGCAGTTTCTCGGATTAATGAGCCTAGGGAAACGAGCACGACCCGAAATGTTTATGCAGATTATGAACTTCAATCTTACTGGGGACTAATTGTTATAAGGCCTATTGTGTATTTCTAATAAATAAAATGAATACATAAAACATACCTATACCTAATGTATTTCTTATTAAGTCTTTTTTATACCCTGGTTCGTGACAGTTGTTCGCTGCAGGGGCAATTGTTTGCACCTAAGGACTTTTGCCCCGCTAATGCGGACTTTTACCCCCTCGGTGGGGCAAAAGTCCGCAAATGAAAATTTTTGTTTAAATACCTCTCCTACTCTTATGCTACCGAATTGGAAACCAAAAAAATTATGTAAGATAGCCAATTAACCAGGCTTTCAGGGGATGTTCCTATTTTTATTGTATCTTTCATAGGAAGGTCAAAAAAAAATTCCCAAAGAAAAACTGCGGACTTTTGCCCCACCTTACTCTATATCTGAATCAAATTGTCTTGGCCACCTCTATTTTTGTCTAACTAGAGAGAGAAAAAAACAAAAAATTTACCTTTCATAGAAAAAAAATAATCGACATATTTAATTCAGACTTATTTTCATTTATTTGATTTAAAAATATTTTAATTAAATATTATATTACCAAATAAACAAAGCATTGTTGCAAATTATATTATTTTTTTAAATAAGCCTTATATGATATAACTTTAATATTATTTCCTTTAAATCAATTCGATGTAAATAAATGTGGATATATTCTAGGTTAGGCCTATACGACACAGCTTATAATGCCTGTCAGAATTTTTTTACAATTGTCAAGGCAAAAAAAATTGTCCAGACAATTGTCGTTTCAAAAACAAAAAGTGACAAATTGTCAAAATTCATCTATCAACCTAGAAATTTTATGAAACCAAAAAGTGACAAATTGTCATGACAATTTTACAAAAATGTCATTTTTTTACTTGACAATTAAGTCAAGAGCGGATTTTTATGAAACAGGTATTCAACAAATTGGCAAATTGACACCTGTCACCTGTCATTGTCAGCTTTATGAAATAGGGCCCTGGAACCGGAGGGAAGTAGGCGCCACCCAGATCTCCTCGGAGATGACGTCAGTCATTGTTGATTGTTTATATTCTGGTCTCAAAATAAAATGTTATAATTTAGTTCTACACGCTCTTATAATTTTACCCTGCTATTACTAAGACATATTATTGGCGACGATGGAGAAATTAATCACTGCAATCAATATTCAGCAGCAACAACAGCATGCGTGGATGGGAAACTTGGTGAGCCAGATGGCAAATACAAATAAGGTAACCTCAACCTACTATTCCTTCGTTCCCCTCTTATAATACCTCCGAGGAATGGAGCACTTTTTTTTTTTTTTTTTTTTAAACATTCACCTTTTTTCTCATTCACACTCACACTCACACACACATTCACACAGTCTTTTCGGCAACTCAGGCCATTTAAGACTTTAGACGATAACCGTTGTGATTGATATATAAATTGTGGGTTCAGGCATTTCTATTTAAGCCATCTGGTATCCAAATGGCTTAAGTAAAATCATCGGATTGTCTGGGTCCGAACCCGCGACGTTTGGTATAGGAGGGAGGCGCTCTACCTACTACGCCAAACTCGGGGGCTGTGGAGCACTTATTAAGCGCGTCTTAAACAACATTTTGAAGCCAATTAAGTTAACAGATGAAGCTCAAAAAAGGGCATATTTTTTAGCTTGGGTTATACTTCTAAAAAAATTGTTTGGAGTGGAGGAAATTACAGCCTTAACATTTGATGCATTAACAAAATAATATGTCTTGTTAGTAATAGAGGGTAAAATTATAAGAACGTGTAGAACTAGATTATAACATTTTATTTCAAGACAAGAATATTAACAATCAACAATGACTGACGTCATCCCCGAGGAGATCTAGGTGGCGCCTACTTCCCTCCGCTTCCAGGTAGCTTCGCTTATATATATCACTATTCGATTGTTTTCGGTGATTTTGTGATAACAGTTGTATAATCTAATAATCAAAGAGGCTTAATCGAATCACATTCTGTAACGGCAAATACTCGGGAGGGTCGACATGCCGACTTGTCGACCCAGTATCTAGTTGAGGGTGAGGCTGAACAGGTGATGAGGATTTTACGCAAGACATTCACTGTTAAAAACTCCCGCCACAATTTAAGAAATAAATTCGAGTTTTTATTATGGTCATTAAAGAGTGAGCTCCAAAGTATTCATTTGGGAGAGAGTCCGAGAGAATAGAATTCATTTTTAAAACGGGCTAGAGCCTTCAAATAGTTACTAGCCAGCCAGGCCGGACCAGCAAAAGTCAAAAGTGACGTCGCCCTCCTAGTATCCATTATTCCAAAGGCGGAATAACGTCCCGTACAGCAAAGTCCGAAAATAACCCTCAAGCTTCAAACAAGCATTGTTTGAGTGGACGCCAGTCAGCCACCAAGGCTTGCAGAGGAGGAAGTCACCCTGCAGACCAGTTTATTCCTCACACTCGAGGAACCCTCCCTAGACTCCCCTCGGGTTCACTCTCAACGCGCTAGCTATCCAATTAATATCTTCATTTACAAGATCAATATTTGTATTAAGAGTGCCTTATAACATCAGGGAGGGGGAATAAGATAAGAAAAATCTGAAGAAATGAAATTATTTAATATATGTGAGGTTTCACTGGGTTTTTCAGTTTTCTCTTTGATGTTCCGGAGAGTTTCGATCTCTGTGTGCTTTTGTGGTTTATAAATAGAATTTTTTATTTTCAATGCCATTTCAGTTTGAATTAATTTAGGTCCCGTTTTCAGAATCGATTGCAGTAGATAGAATGCTATTTTGGCTAGTTTTGGTTTTGGGAGCATATGGATGTTGGTATAGAGGTGAAGTTTCGTGTTGGAATTCTGTGAGTATCAATGGCGGGGGGTTTGGGAGAGAGAGTGTCAAGTTTTTTCATTATTGAAGAACTGATTATTAGAACATGTCCACGAATAGAAAGGCCAATAAAATAAAAGGTAGGAGTTTAACACGCCTTTGATGTATTATTTTCAAATGCAAATTCAAAGAATAAGTTTTATTTCTTCTTTGAGCCAAATGTTAACCCACATATATTAAATAATTTCATTTATAAATTTAAATATCTTCTTCTATCCTCGCCCTGCGACGCGGGGTCGGCGGACCTCCTCACTGATTCCCTCCAATTTCATTTCACGTAAAACCTACACCACTTTCTCTCTATTCCGAGGAAATTTTTCTAGGATGTAGGAAAAAAAAAAGAATTTCTCCCAAATGAATTCATTTAATTATAATATTTCGAAAGCATAAAAAACTCTTCTTCATTAGAGAAAGAATCAATTCATTAACTAGTCATAAAATTATTGGAACGCCTTGAGCGATAATTGGTGCAAATTTTACTAAAACTCTGATTTTAATTCATTTTTCCAGAGTTTCCTCTATTAATGGATGAGGATTAACTTTAAACTCATTAGGAAAAAAGAATTATTTCTATTTCCTGAAACGACCTTCTGAAAAGTCAAAGGTACCAGAATTAGTATGGAATCTCACCTCGGCTTTCCGTCTGGGAGACGCTCTGCGTAGGACCCGATGGAGGCCCTGTTGATGTCGACGTAGATGTTGAAGTTCCCTGCGTGTTCGTCTCCAAAGGTAGAGCGCCAGTTGCTCGGGGTTCAATTGTGTCCAAAAGATGATTCACTTGATCTCTGATCTGCTGCAATTCGCGCCTGATTTGACTCACTTGGACTGGATGTAAATATTGAGTATGCGTCGGTCCATTTGCTCCGCTCGGGCCGCTCTCTCCATTGACTATCATCTGCAGTTTCAAGATGCGGCTGTACTGCACGGCATACGCCAAGTCGGAGCTGTCGAAGATGGTAATCAAATCGCCATCTGGAAGAAATCAAAGGGAGAATCCAGGTGAGAGAACCCAAATACGTAGTTCTTGGAAAATTCATTCTCCTCTGTCCTGAAATAAGATATCACTGTACATTTCAAAAAAAAATCGGTAGATTATGTGGCAATATTCATTAAGATCAGCTATTTTAAGATAAATAAAAGGTGCTGCTGTGATCTAACAAAATCGACAGAAAAATTCCAAGAAATACTTAAACTTAAAAAGAAGAGATGCCAAAACCAAGAAAAATCATTTCAGCACATGGAAGAGAACATGTTAAAACACGGTGCAATCGATCAAGTTGCTGCTGCATGCCAAGTAATCCGTCTGTCAGTAAGTAGAATTTAGCATTCAGAGGAAATTCCTCGGATAAATAAGGCAAAACTTGGATGAAAAATATTTATGTTCCGAAGGAGCGTCAAATGAAGAGGGCCAAATCTTATTTTAATTGAGGAAACAAAAAGGAATATTGCAAAAAATCTTTCTTTTTTTATCGGTCTCTCTCTCTTAAGGCAATTAACATCTACGACGCTATTTTAAAAAGTTATCCACTTAGGGCCGATTGCTTCAGTCCTAGTCAAATAACAAATCATCGAGATAGTAAATAAGAACACGCTTAATGTAGGAGTTAAAAAGATGCGTTTTTTCACATATAATTAGCTATCTGAGATATAAGGGCAGTTTTGTCAAGTTACCAACTTATTACAAGGCCTCATTTATAAAAATTAAATTAATTAGCGGAGTCTGTAATGTCATTGCAAGATGCTGGGTGATATTGATCATAAAAGCAATGAATACAATATAAATGTGTGGCACATCTAATAGATGCAGCCTTTTTGCACGCACATGGCGTTTTCAAAACCTCTATAGGAAAACATACTTGATTTATATTAAAAAAAAAATTTCTTTCATAGTAAAGTTTGGATGCAAACCATGCATAACGTAACATATAATCCAATATTGGTGATGAAGGATAGAATGAATTTTAATAATATTTAATTGCTGGAAATATATTGAGGGAGGATGTGAAAATGCAGGCAGCCAAAAATAAAACGCTCGCAATTCCCTTTGAATGTCCAGACGTTTCGGGTAAAATTTATTCACCCATTCTCAGTGACCAATTCTAGTGGGAGAAAATATGCGTGCAAAAAGGCTGCATTTATTAGATGTGCAAGATGTGCCATACCTTTATGTATTCATTGCTTTTATTTATTTATTTTTTTTTTTGTAATGGGTGTATAAGGTCCGAAGACCTATAATCACCAGTGGTCATATGCAGCCAGGAAGAAAATAAAAACAAAAGGGGAAACATAAAAGGAGAACTTAAGTGCGGGAACTGAAATGATGCCTATTGAGATTAGACTTGAAAGTCTGAAGATTGTAGGTTTTGGGGAAGATTGACGCAGGGAGCTTGTTCCAATCACGGGACGGAAAGGAAGAATGAAATTGTTAGTGTTAGTTCTGTTAGTCGTGATCTGAACAGCATAGGGATGCTGGGACGATGCCTCTCTTGTGTTCCGTGAATATGTTGCATTAGGTGGGATAATTGATTTTAATTCGGCAGAGCATTGACCATGGTAATACCTGTAGAAGAGAGAGAGTACAGACACGCTTCTTCTATGATCTAGTGACTGTAGGGATGCAGTAAGGGTAGAATCACCTATCAGTCTAATTGCACGCCTCTGTATGGCTTCCAAGGAGGAGAGAGCGTCTTTCGACGCCCCTCGCCAAAGGTGGGAACAATATTCAAGACACGGCCGAATTTGGGCTTTATAGAGGATTAGGAGTTGTTGGGAGGAAAAGTAACGCTTCGTTTTGAATAGGAAACCCAATTTCCTTGCGGTAGATTTAACTACAGAAGAGATGTGGTTGCTCCAGGAGAGATCAGATGTAATTGTCACTCCCAGAACAGAAAATGAATCTTTGAACTCGAGACTATTATTGCTGTAAATAAGGGGAGGGCAAATCCTATTTTGTTGAAGCATCTGCCCATCGAACCACATATTAATATAACAACTGATCAAAAGCATAAATATAGTTGACATTCGCCACTAGAACTACAGTATATAGGTCGATTAATGTTTTATATTTTATTTTTAATTTTATTACCAATGTGCAGTATCTGCGCTGATGTTGAGCGGCCCGAAGTATTTGCAAAATAATTCTTTTCATTTTAAAAGCATTTAACTATCTAGTAAGTGAGTTTATGTCAGATTTAGTAGTACAGTGAGGGACGATATTAAGTCCCACCCACGCGTTTTCTACTTGTGATTATTTCATTGTTTTTATAAAAGAAAATGAAAATCTATTGGAAATTTTCCAAGTTTGAACCAAGAAAGTTTCCATTAAAAAATATATAATATTTTTTTAAAAACAATGATATAATCACAAGTAGAAAACGCATGGGTGGGACTTAATATTGTCCTTCACTGTACATGAAGTTTTTTTTTAATTTTTCCTCTCGTAATTTGTATATAAGTTAATTAAATTATAAATTTTATTAAATTGATGTCAAGCGGGGGGGCATTCATGCTGGACCACCCACCCGAGGTTCCGCCGTGCTTGACATTGCTTCACTGTAACGATCTCTCCGGTCTTGGCCATTTATTTTAGCAATAATAATAATAAAGTGATTGAAACTCACAAATTTTAAAAGATTCTAAAATGTGATTGAATGAAATGAAGCGAATGTGCATTTAATGAAATTGTCGAAGAGACCTTCGTCCTTGTATTTGATGGTGATATCATCAGAAGAGGAGAGTTTCCCTCGGAAGACCCTCTGCATCATAAGGACGAGTTCATCGTAGGTGATCGCCTCGTTGTGGATGGGAATTCGACGGACGTCATCGCCCAGCTGCGCCTGCCAAGCAAACAAACAAACGAACGAACAAATCGCTAATTGGTTCGCTGGCCATCGATTAAAATATTAATTCCATCTTTTTGCTAACCTTGATGATGAGCTTCCCGGTCAAATCCAATTGCGGGTAATTTTGTTCCTCCGAGCCACTTTTACTAAATGAATTATTCATCTTTTATTAAATTCTTCTTTTTTTTTAATTGGAATATAATTAATTAAAAAAACAAGGGAAGTGAAAAAAAATAAAAAAAAAGATGCCGGCGCTCGTTTTTGACAATTAATCAAAAACGAAAGAAATGGCTCGAATTAAGAGGAAATAAAAAGCAAGATTGGCTCGCACATTAATTAAACCATTAAAAATAAATGCATTAAACATATGCGTGGAGATGAAAAGGTCATTAATACGAGAAAAGCTTGCATGGATGTCAAAATGGGCAATTTGGTAAAATTAATCTCCAATGCCAACTGTTGAAAGCAAACATCACTAGGCACCAGCCACATCTCGTTTATTTAATTCTTTTTTTTTTTTTTTTTTAATAATTTATCAAGTTCTATTATTATTATTAATATTATTAATTCAATTTATTTAATTTACTTATTTAATTTTTATATTTCTAACTTAAAAATTGAAATTTTTTTTATTTTTAAAAATTATTTTTTATCATAAATGCAAATAAATAATTTGTTATACTTGTTAAAAAATGTATTTTAAAATTAAGAAATCAATTAAAAAAAGTTATTATAATTATTATTAAAAAAAAATTCATTATTTATATATAGAGATATTTTTTTTATTTGTAAATGCAAATCGGATGCAAATAAAAATGTTTTTGATGCGATGTCAAAATCGATGACATTTGCTTTTGGACGCATGCGCCGCTTTTTATTTGATTTAATTATTACCTAAGAATACATTATAAATAAAAAAAAGCAAAAATCGTTAATTGTTAAGTTTTGATTATTATGTTGTGTCAAGAAAAGAGAGAAATTCACGAGGGATGAGCAAAAGAAAAGCCCCGGCTCAAAATAATCTTAATTATGATTTATGTGATATTCTTATAGGTAAGGAATTAATCGTAGCTTTTTAAAATAAACGTCATTTTAATTATATTTATATAATTATTGTAAAATCATTATTATAATATTAGATTAATAGATTATATTAAAAATCCAATTTAATTTGATTTTATTAATTTATTTCAAAATAATATAACCCAAATTAAATAAGAAATTAACGTTTCGATAGAAATCTAACTGCCTATTGCTTTTAACGTTGGATTTTCCAGCTTCAATGAACATTTTTTTTTTTTTATTTAAATCTTTAATTTATTAATTGCAGTTTAAAATAAGATAATATTTGTTTTGATCATAATGAGCATGATTAAAAAAAAAAAAAAAAAGAAATGAGATTGAAATCAGGGGGAACAAAAGCAGCGTTTCTTTGAACCCCTTTATACTTTAATCTTGGCAGACGTATACAGATTATTGTATAAAGGTGTTCAAAGAAACGCTGCTTTTGTTTCTCCCTATTTCCAGCACACAACTTAATTTACAAAAAAAGAAATTTATATTGTCTTTTAAACATTTGTTCTAATGAATGCCAGGTTTGGTGTCTAGAAGCAAATGTAGAATGTTTTTACTTTTTTTTTTTTTTAATCCTTTTTAGAATTGGGAAACAATGAACGGAATATAAATAAGAACATTCACAAATACAATGCGTATCGAAAAGCGGCTTCTGCCCTTTCTAAGCACCCAACTCGAATTAAATCCGGCGATGAAGCGAAAACATTAGATGGCATTGGTGAGAAAATTGCCAAGAAAATCGACGAAATTTTACAAACGGGCAAATTACAAAAACTTGAAAACGTACGTAGCTATCTATACTTTATATTCTGAATATTCTAGAAAGAGGCTTCAGGAGCCAGAGAGCTGTTACGCATGTTTTTGCCGATAAGATGGCGTTAGGGGTCTTAAAAAGTTGGCCAAAAAGCCCATCTATTACGGAAATTGGCCAACAGAGGGCAGGATGGTAGGGCATATTTCAAAAATATATAAATATAGACTTATAAGTGATCTGATAATGCCGGCTGTTAGACTAGCCTGCCATCTTTTGCAAGAGTGCTTAACTATTTGGCCGTTAATTCTTTAATAAATACGAAATTTATTTTTGACTTCGTCAACACTTTATTTAATTATTATAGGTTGGATATTAACAATTTTGGAATGTTTAGATTTAAAAAAAATTAAAAATTTCTTAATAGAACGTTTTTTGCATTTTCTATAAATATGAAAAAAATATTTTTTAATTAATCGTAAAAAAACATTCTATTATGCAAACCAAATTTCGATCTAAATGTGGCTTGTGAAGCCATTAGCCAAGTGGTTAATTTATAAATAAGCAGAAAGGGTAACAAAAGACGTCCAATGATGCCTAATGTCCAAGCAACCAGGAAGAAAAGTAACGTTGATGTTGGTTGGGAAGCTGCAGTTATTCGATCCCAGGAAGACTGGAATTGACAAGTTCTGCTAGTCAGGAATCTCTTGTGTTTTGGAACCATGAAAATGCCTAACTAAATTTAATTCTCAGATAAAACAAGATGAAAAAAGCCAGAGCATAAATTTATTAACGCGAATTTCTGGAATTGGCCCAGCAAAAGCTCAAGCCTTATTCGAAAAGGGGATCACAAACATCGAGGATTTGAGAAAACATCAAAACGAATTGAATCATCACCAAAAGATTGGCCTCAAGTAAGATTTTGATTTTGCCAAAAGCAAACATTGAATAAATCGTTTCTTTATTCGAAGGTATTTTGAAGATTTCGAGAAAAAAATTGCGCGTTCAGAAATTCTCGAAATAGAAGAGATAATCAAAGAGGAATTGGGGAAACTCGACGCCTCGTACCAATACACAATTTGTGGCAGTTTCAGGTAAATTTCTTTTATTCGTTCCAAATGTAGGCTATCTGCTATAATGAAAAGCTTGGCTTTTTCAGAAGAGGCAAATCAGAGAGTGGAGACGTGGATATCCTGTTGACTCACCCCTCTTACACGAGCACATCGCATCACAAAGAAGAGAAATTGCCCTTTTTGCAAAATGTCGTCGATATGTTAAAAAAGAATGGCCTCGTCACGGAGACCATCTCGATGGGACACACCAAATTTATGGTATTGGACGCGAGCCTTTTTCTTATTTCGTAGAGAGAAATAGCTAGCTGCTAGCCTCTCTCTTTTTCAGAAGGGGTTTCTGACGTGACGACGTCTTGCAATGCAATGCATGTGTGTATAGTGGCCGGGGAGGGAGGCATGCACGAAAAAGTTAGCGGCGTGAATAAAGAGTTTTCTTAAATCATTTTGAATATACGGTTAGAAAGAATGATTCTTCAGTTCAGGATTTCACCATTTATTTTTTTCCTATCATTTCATTTTACCGCGCGGCGGTAAATTCTAATTTAAAAGTTTAAACCCCTGTAGATTCCGAACGGCGAATCAGATCAGCCTAAATGTGATGTCAATTTGTGAAAAAAGAAAAACTCTAATAGAATAATTTAAAAAAAATCCATAATCATTCCCTCTAGCATCAAATTTTTTTTCAAAAAAATCTCATTTTACTTTCTCTTACCCTATATATGAAATATATAGAGAGAGAAAGTATTGCGATCATGTCAAAAATTCGATGTCGAGATTTTGATGGATATACACGTTTTGAGGTCCCCTGAGTCCAAAAAAGTTGTTTAGGCGACATGGTCTGTCTGTCTGTGTGCAAAATATCTCAAGAACGAAAAGAGCTATGAGGTTGAAATTTTATATTCAAGTTCGGCACTCCCATGGGTCGTGACAAGAAGGTTCTTGTTCAAAATAAACGACGCGTCGATTGCTTTTAGGGCGCCTGTCGATTGGCATCCGTGGAGACGACCAGGCGGCTCGATATCCGTCTCACGCCTTGCGATGAATATTTTTGTAGCGTTCTCTATTACACCGGCTCGGATATATTCAATCAGCAGATGCGCCAGCATGCACGAGAACGAGGCTTCACTTTGAATGAATATGCTCTAAGGAAATTGGGGATCACAGGTCTCATGTTATAAAAATAAAATTTCAATTCCCCCTCCTCTAATTTTGTTTTTTGTTTTAAGGCGTTCCAGGATCTCCAATCCCAATATCAAGTGAAAAGGAGATTTTCGATTATATCGATTATCCTTATAAGAGGCCAGAAGAGCGAGATTAAAATTTGATTTTATCTTCCATGATTCTGTGATATTATATTATTAGGCCTATTAATAAAAAAAATGTAAATAATTTATTTTATTTATTTATTCTTATTTTATCACAATATTTAAAAATAGAATTTATTTCTCTAAAAACAAAAACGCATTTGCCAAACTAATAAATAAGTAAGCATTGGTTGATATAATAAAAATGTATACAAAATTAGATTTGTGTGATGTCCGAAATTCCGAGAATTTCCAATCGGGGGGAACGAAATCCGCTTTTGTTTAGGTCACCTTTGCATTCGGACATCTTCAGGGTATAAATAAGTTGTTGGGGGGGGGGGGGGATGCCTCAATCAATCAGCATTTGACACGTTATTATACCTTCCGGTACAAAAATAATTATATTTAAAATGCATGTGGTTTAATAATAAAAACTCGTGGGTGCCACAATGCCAGATTGATGCATCCCCCGCCCCACATAAAGGCGACCTAAAAAAAAACTCATTTCTCTCCAATAAAAATATTGAGTATTATAATTTATAGTTTTGCAATGGATAAAGTGCTTATGTAATCTCAGTCACTTTAGTTTTTGGAAAGAATTTTGGCTGTTTCGTATACACGTAATTAACATACTTATAAACATAAATCTAATGTCCTAAATTCAACCAGATAGACTTTTTTAATAAAAAAAAAAAAAAAAAAATTAGATCTGGCAAATTTTAGGCACTTTTAAGAGATCTAACAAAAAAGTAAAAAGGAACCGATTGAGAGAAGCTTCTTTAAGAATAATATCTTGCTCTATATTTAAATATATAATGCGAATAGTAAATAAATAAATAGGTTGATCAAGAACCGAATTTCTTTGCTTGCTTGCTTCCTTGCTAATACTTTCTTTCTTTCCCTGCATGTTTTTTCATTTAAGATTTTCAAATTTGCTCGTTACTGCGAGTCTTTTTGCTAGGGGAATCAATCACATGCCAATGCCCGCCCCAGATAGTCTGGACACAGCAAATAAACTCATAGACGCGGATGCATATAGACGTCGACTCCCCCGTTAAGGCGACCACAAATTGGACTCCACTAAAATAGGGAGATACAAAACGTTAGAGAGTAATTACGCGTCCCCACTCGGATCGTGGCTCGCGGGGTGGGAGGTGATTGTAAACGGCCATTGCCGGGGGGGGGGGGGGGGCCTCCCCCACTTCTCTTTCTCCCCATTCACAACAGCCTTTTGATTTTTCACATCTGACTATATCAAATATTGTCAGTTTGAAATTAAAAATCGAATAAATAGGCCCTAAAGAGTAGACCTAAATAAAGCTGAATTATTTATTTATTTATATAAAACAGTGCTCTAGAATTCGCCTCCATTATGAGTCGACGTCTAATTCTGATATCTAATGGAATAAAAAGATATCAAATGAACCGAGTCACATTAATTACGATTTCTCTCTGTCAAATAAATAGAAATTGTCAAATTAATTCCCATGTGAACGAAGAAAGAGTTCTTAGGTTTGTTTCTTTTTCGGCATTGGAAGCCAATTCAAGGAGATAATTCCTTGCTCTAATATTTCAAAGTTTCCCTTCATATTCATACATAGAATTGTTCGAAAAAGGGCAAACTTTTCAATAATTAATACAACGAATTTATTTTCTCTTGTTTTTTTGGCAATGGGAATGCAAAAGACAATCTTCTGCCATAATTCAAGTAGAATCGAAATTGCGTTGCATCAACTTGGATTTGCCATTTCGCTTGACGCTTGGTTTTGACTAAAAATCAAAATAAAAAAATTCGGTTCCTTCGCTTCGCAATGAAAGGAAATTCCCTTTTAAATACTTACAGCAGTTGTTCAAAAAAATAAAATAAAAACGGTTAAAAAGAAACTTGTTAAATGGATAAGAAAATATTTCTCTTGAATAGAAAGAAGGCGATGAGAAGCCAGAGGAAGACTCCCCAAAGAGCATGTCCCAAATGTGCAGCGTGACTTTCCACCTCCACCTTCCACGACCAGGGGAACACGGACTTGCTCAATTCCATGCCCACGTAGAGGAGAATCGAGTTCATTCCTGCCAAAAAAAAAAAAAAACAACATCCATTAAAAAGAATCGTTATTTATTTATTTGTTTGTTTGTTTATTGATTTACCAGCGTAATTGAAAGGAAATCCTTTCCACCAGCCCAAGCCGTCAATGAGCAAGTAGAAAATGGAAAAAAGAAGGAAAGCCATGGAACTCGTCGCCAGGGCAAAAGAAACGGACATGAGATTTTTATTTACTGGAATGACGCCATCGTTTTTGCTGAAATTGCAAAGCGCTCCAGCAATCAGGCCCTGGAACAAAAAGATTTCATTTTTGAGCACGAGGCAGGAGGGATTGAAATGAAAGCAATCGAGAGAGGTCCGTACCGTGACGATGGCCCAAAGAATCCAGCGAGTTAAGCGCTCTTTGGTGAAATGGTGCGAGATAATGATCCTGCCTGCCTGGACGCCCAAAAACACGACTAAGCAGGTGGTCAGAGTGCCAAGCAATCCTGAAATTGAAATCTCATTTAATGCTAGATGCAGACTCGGAGAAAGCAGTGGGATGGTTGTTTGTTAATGAGTACATTTGTTCTTATTCACGTTAATCTATTTCTATCTGTATGGATCTATTCTACAAAAATTAATTCCATAATTGCCTAATATTAATAGATATGTCGTCATCAGGCAGGGGCGTATATAAGAGGGGGCCCCCCCCCGAAATTTCCCAAACACCTATACATATATAGGGATATACAGACATCAGCGCAACAAATTTTTCCGCAGGATGGAAAACTTTGGGTCCGCAAAAGAAAAATGTTGCGCAAAAATTTTTGTGTGAAAAAAATTTAGTTCCTTAAAAAAAATTTTCCGCAAAAAATTTTTGAGTTCAGGCCCCCCCCCCCCCCCCCCGAAAAAATTTCTATATACGCCCCTGTCATCAGGGTGCAAGATAGTCAGAATTGTCTTTTCGCCATGTTAAAGATAGGACAAATTTGAAATTTTGATGTCCTCTCAAAAAGACACTTTTGCTCCAAAATGAAATTTTATATCAAAGGTATCGGGTTTTCGATAGCATCTATTTGTTTGTGTTTTAAATTTCATCAAAATCGGTCCAGCAGGGAAACCTGTAGCTTTGTCTAAATCATCAATTTTGAAAATTGAAGAAAAGAATAAAAATATTGGGGAATTAGGTAGAATGAGAAATCAAAGAGAGTGCATCTAAGCGTTATCTTATTTATTTTCCCCTCAGAGCTAACGTTTCGGTCCTGTTTAGTGCCATCTTCAGAGCACTAGGGGTGTCATTATCAATATGAATTTCAACGGTTCCAAACGATTAAAGACATGTAAGTATATTTTTTTATATAAAGCAGTAGGTGAAATGTATTTATAATGGCGAAGTCCGCAAATTATGTGACTACTCACACCGAGTTCGACTTATGCTTATATTATATACATGTATTTAATGTGACTAGTTGCACAGCATACAACTTTCTCTTACCTTCGGTAATCGAAAGTTGTGCTCTGTGCTTGTCACACCAGATTTTTCGTGTCGACATGTATTTAGTTTCCGACAGTACGGAACATTCGATTTCAAGATGTAAAATTTATATGTGAAAATATTTATATTTTGTTACCATGGCAACCATTTCTCCTATTTTTTCTATGGAGTACAAGAGTAAAGTGGTCTTCGGAATATTTCAATGTCAAAATGAGAATATACATTTTAAAAAATAATTGATTTTTGAATTTTAATCAAAATCGTGGAGCGAATTTTGAGAAAATCGAAAAAACAAACCGAAAAAGTAAATCAGTAAAGTACTAGTACGATTTTGTCCTAGCTCAATTCGTATGCTTTAAATTGAACACAGACACAGAGACAGTCCATGCCGCGAAAAGCACTTTTTTCGATCCATCAAAATCTCGACATCGAATTTTTGACATGAATCCAATACTTTCTCTTACCTCATATATACATAGAAATATTCAAAATCTTCTAAGGCTGAACGCACAGCGAACGAGCAAAAACGTTTTCGGACAACGATGATGTCGATGTCATGCCCGATTGTGTTTTGTCTCTTCGGTGTGCGTTCAGGCTAACAGATTTGGATGTGAGTGTACATTGAATATTTTGACTCTGTTGGCACTTTATGCCAAATGGATGCAGATGAACTCACCCTCAGGGTCGTAGTTAACAGCTGTATTATAAATATGTTTGCAAGTGGGATTTTTATAAAGGTGATTCTCGCCGAGAATCCTTCTATCGATGAAGCCGGCGACTCCGCCAGTGCAGTTGAGATATTTGCCGTGATCGTGCATCCCGCCCGGGCCCAGGTAGCCCTTGGGGCATTTCTCGTCCTTTGAGTAGGGGGCCAATAGAGTGACGCACACTTGGATCGCAGTCAGAGAGAGGATCACCAGCCATTGCAGCCAGCTATCGACGAGGTCTTGAATTGGCTTCCACCGACCAGGCTGCAAATCATAATAGCATCAGCTCACATCACAAATTAAGCTTGTTCGGACGGACTGCACCCCGTAAGTCATAATAGAATCTACATGGGCGTAGCCAGACATCTTGTAAGGGGGGGGGGGAGGGGGTTGCAATTAAAATAAGCATAGATTGTTAAATAAATATAATTATAATTAAATTATTTTCCTTATATAAGCTCATTAAAAAAAAAATTGGAAAAGTATATATTTGTTTTTAATAGATAAAAAATTTTCAGAACAAGGCAGCATTGCCCCCCCCCCCCCCTCTGGCTGAGAATCTAAATTTTTTTAAAAATAAAATTAAAGCCCTCGGGCTTGGTGTGTGCAGTTGGTAGCGCGCCTGTCTTGTATACCAAGGGTCGCTGTTTATGTTGATCTTTCTGTTCTATTTTATTTATAATAAAAAGTTTGATAAAATGGTGGATGCAGTCCAAATTAATACAATTAAATTAAATAAAAACAACTTGTGTTTTCTTTCTTGGACGAAATGTGACAGGTAGTATGTCGCAATAAATTTTCAATAATATTTATTTTTGGTTTACAGGTGCGCTAACCAAAAAACGACATCTGTCACATTTCGTCCAAGAAAGAAAACACAAGTTGTTTTTATTTTATTTAATATAACTAAGTATTTCTATCAATTTAAATAAGCGCAAAAGGTTGGTACCGCCGGGAGCGGGAGGACGGATCTGTCGATTGGCGCTCAACATGCCCTTTTACTGGACCACCTGCTTATGAAACGCGTTCAGATTTCTCCGGGGCTGAGGCTGAGTGCGCTTCTGTGGTCCAGTAATAGGCAAGGGCGGATCCAGAGGTGTTTCTCGGGGGGGGGGGGGGGTAATATGGTGTGACTCGTCGCACAGCACAATATTTTTTTTTAATTTCGGTAATTTAAAAGCGCATTCTGTACTTGTTTGCCAGAATATAAATACACATCAAATTTTTAGGTATTAATTTTAAAAATTTTATATTAAAAATAAATTTTTTTGCGAAAAAAAGGTATTTTTTTGAATCTCGGGGGGGGGGGGGGTAATTACCCCTCTCCCCCTGTATCCGCCCTTGGTAATAGGGCATGTTGAGCGCCAATCGACAGATCCGTCCTCCCGCTCCCGGCGGTACCAACCTTTTGCGCTTATTTAAATTGATACAAATACTTGCACATGATAACTTATATATAATTCTTTATTTATTTTATTTATAATATTACAATGAGAAATGCAAATCAGTATAGACACAATAAGCGAGCAATTTGCGAGAAAAAATCTAACAAGTGAAATCGTGAAATGCGTTTTATTTTATGCGACGTTGCCACATTTGCCTACTTATTTTTAAATATGGTCGACTGACAGTTCGTGAATTTTTTTAATTTTCTTGTTAAAAGCCTTCGTGAGAAAATTTTGAGGATAGCGGAGGGGCAGCCAGGAAAAATTAAATCAGATAAAAATACAATCAGATTTCAGTTTTCGTTAAAATACCTAAAACGTCCATCTGTATCTTTTCCTTGACAATTGATTCTGAGTATAGAGATAGAACGAAAAGAAGAAATTGTTAGTAGATGGCCGTAAGCATGATCAATTATATTATAAGGACATCGGCCAAAAATAAATACTTTTGCGTATTATCCGTTTATTTGTAGATATTTCGATTCCAATGGTATAGAATCATCCTCAGTACAATCAACAGATGCTTTGCAAATCGTTAACTCATGTACTGAGGATGATTCTATACCAATGGAATCGAAATATCTACAAATAAACGGATAATACGCAAAAGTATTCATTTTTTTGGCCGACGTCCTTATAATTATAATATAATTGAAAAGAAGAAATGATTGTCTTTTTCGCATATTTTATTATATTTATTTATGTATTGATCATAGGTCCTGAGGAAGGGCGCGACTGGCGTCCGAAACGTCGACAATCAAATAAAAAAAAACTGATTGTATTTTCATTTGATATAATTTTTCCTGGCTTTCCTTATCAAGCTAAACAGCCATATTCTTCATCATTTTGATTCTATTTATGGAAGTTAATATACAACATAATTCGGCATGTGTGCGAAACGCCGTCTGCATTCTCTACAAGCTAGATGTTAAATTTTAATTTTTTTAATAATTACAGCGTCGTGAGATCTGCTTCAAAAAATGAGCTTTAAATCTTAATCTTAAGTAACATCACTTGCTTACAATGAAATTCTCCTGCGGCTTCATGACGAGCGCTTCGAGTGACGCAACAATCAGATAGACAAGGCCAAGACGTTGCAGGATGCCCGGGATCCGAAGATGGTCCAGAGATCTCAATGCTTTCGCATTGCTCACCATCACGCCCAGAAGAATCAATATTAGCGAGCGCAGAAACACTTTGTATATTAATCGTGAACGTCGAACCGAATTTCTTAATTGCGAGCGTAAAGAAAGCGAGAGGGACACTCCCATTATCCAAGCGAACCTTTAAAAAGAAAAAGAAAAAGAACAAAATTAATTAATATAAAGAGAGAGAGAGAGAGAGAGGAGATGAATTGTATGTATACCAAGGGAAGACTAAATCGGCAACGGTGAGCCCGTTCCAAGGCGCATGCGCAAAGAACCAATATTTGCCCCCACCATAGGTGACAAACATCATGAGGACGATGGCGAGACCTCGGAATGTGTCCAGGGCTCGGATCCGTGTCCTTTGACGCAGACTCGGGATTTGCTCTCGTACCAAATTCGCCGTCTCGGGGTTTGGCGAGCCAAGATCCTAAAAAAGAAGAAGAGGCGGTGAGGGAGATTGAAGAGCATTCCCCGAGACATTTTGTGGAGGCTTACATTCTCAAGTTCCGAGAAGGCAGTTGGATCTGAAGCGAATATTCGTGTAAAGAGCCTAATCAGCAGGCGAACGGATATTTTGAGTAGAACCCATGTCAGCCAGATGGAGAGAAATATTATAACAGAAATCCAGAGTGCTAAAAATAAACAAAGAATAAAAAACATTTAAATTAGAAAAAAGCTTGCCTATAACTTTTACATTACAAAAACAAAAGCAAGGGGCCCCTCGGGGCTTGGTGTAGAGGTTAGCGTGCTAACCTCGTATACCAAACGTCGCGGGTTCGGACCCCAGGCAGTCCGATGATTTTATTTAAGCCATTTGGATACCAAAAAAACAAAAAATAAAGCAAAGGGTCCGCCGCAGGTGGGCCCTCGCCAGCTGGCGGGGGGTCTTAGAGGCAGGCGGTGCGGCTAGTAAAATACTAAATACTAAAATGATTCCTTAGAATAGTGAGTGGGCAGTCGGCGCTCATTTATTATAGATTATTTCATAGATGTTTGTCCATTTTACTTACGATGATATGCACTGATTGGATCGACGAGGACGCCGAGACGGGAGCATTGCTGGCCGGGCTGGCTGGTTGCATTCCATTGATAGACCCCGTGCTCTTTGAAGAGATAATCCTCGCTGGGACAGAGAACAATACAAATTATAAGTATGAAGAGAGAGAGAGAAGAAAAAAAAAACAAACTCACCTGCAATTAAATGAAGTAGAGCCAGATGAAATTTGATAATTTAGATCAATAGGGAATTTTGTATTCACTAAGAAAGTGTTGTTACTATTCGCGTTGAGTTTGGAAATGGAGATATAATCGCACTGGAAATAAAAAGAGAATTTTTGAAATTAAAGGGAGTTCGAGATAAAGGGACTTGGAATGCGGAATATGTGCCAGGACTAGAGGGGCTATTAGTGCGTGCCCCCCCCCCCCAACAAACACCCAAACAAAAGGAGGGGAACGAATCCCCATATGGGGATTTAACATTGGCTCTATGAAAGGAAGAGCCGGAAAATGAATTTGAAAAATCTGAAATATTACATCAGTAAAATGTAGTAGATAGGAAAGGAGAATGCAGCCAGGTATTAAGTGTCCACGAAGTTAAACTCTCTGTTCAGGAAACAGTTTCGGCTTTAATGAGATAAAACCATCCTCAGTCCAATAGTTGAGCTGAAAGCATCGTACAGTTAGTAAAATAAATTCTTTTATATATGTTTACAAACAAATATATACATACAGTATGAACTCAAATAGCGAAGCATTGAGTCAATAGTGGAGTTGTCATAAAGTCTGTATTATTATACATTAATTGTTTGCACAAAAATACAATGCAATGCTTATCAGTCATATATACAGAGCGCCAAGTTAGAGATACAAAGTTGTTTCGATTAATGAAATAAATTCATTCACATTAAATATTTATATTCGATGTGTTAAGCAATGACCTCTTAGTGGGGTCGGTGACACTGAGGTGGAATGCCGAAACCTTTTGTTTACATATTAATCGATCAAATCAAGCAGATCCTATAGATAATAAGCCAATGTGAATGCATTGACCCATTGGGCACATTTAATAGTAATATTTATGAAAAAATATAAAATTATTTAAATTTTTTCATATTTTATTTAATTTAGAAGTAAAAATTTTTTACTATCGTTAATTATTGCCTCAATTTCTTATTCACATTTGTACAAACAATTAATGTATAATAATACAGACTTTATGACAACTCCACTATTGACTCAATGCTTTGCTATTTGAGTTCATACTGTATGTATATATTTGTTTGTAAACATATATAAAAGAATTTATTTTACTAACTGTACGATGCTTTCAGCTCAACTATTGGACTGAGGATGGTTTTATCTCATTAAAGCCGAAACTGTTTCCTGAACAGAGAGTTTAATTTCGTGGAGACTCAATACCTGGCTGCATTCTCCTTTCCTACCTACTGTTTAAATACAACAGCCACTTTAAATTCTTCAAATCAGTAAAATGTATTTCAAACAATTTTCAAGAAAAATTTTACTAATATACTATTTAAAAAGCATACGAAAAATAGTTGATTTAATCAAAATCGTTGGAGCGAATTTTGAGAAAATCGAAAAAACTAAAAAAGTACATCAGTCAAGTACTAGTACTCTTTGGCCGAGTTTGTTTAAAAGCTTATTTTTACGATTTCAGGGGGGTGCCTAACATAAATATAAAACTGTCAAGACCTTCTTGAGGGCCAACGTTTGCCCCAAAAAGTCGACTGAGAAATCTCCATTTTTTAAAATGCTCTACTTTTCTAATAATTCCTCTAGCTTGGCTTGAATAGGTCTACTGTAAATTTCTCTCCAAAAGCTTCTTTGGTTGCGCCACTGCCAAGTAGTGATCAAATTATCTATTCAGGAGGGCCTCTAAAAGAATTACAAAATTTAAAAGGCAAATGAAGAATCGAAAAGGTCGTCCAGGAACATAATAAAAGTATTGGGAAGTGAAGATGACAAGATTAGTAAAAAAGTTGGAAATTAAATCTGCAAAAATATATGGCCACGATATAAATACACGCCATCTACCGGCACCCAGTGAAGTTACACCATTTCCTACCTCTAACCATGGGCGTAACTATGGGAGTGACGGGGGGGGGGGCTCAGTAGGCTCGTGGCCCCCCAGAAAGCTCCCTGCCCCAAGAAAAATTGAGAAAATATGGGGCTTTCCAGGTCCCCCCCCCAGCGAGGATGGCTGGTCCTATGGTCCTCCCAGCCAAATTCTCTAGTTACGTCCATGCCCCTAACTCCTCCTCCTGCTGCTTTCGTCTCTAGCTAGTGAATTAATCCTTATTTCTGGTTCCTTTTATCCAACCTCTTGTCCTAGTTTGAGGAGGGCCGGACTCCCTCAGCACCAAGGGCGGATACAAGGGGGGGGGGGGGGGTAAAGGGGGTAATTACCCCCCCCCCATGAGATTTGAAAAAATACTTTTTTTTTCGAAAAAAAAATTTATTTTTAATGTAAAATTTTAAAAATTAATAATTAAAAATTTGTTTTGCATTTATATTCTGGCAAACAAGTACAGAATGCGCCTTTAAATTTCCGAAATTAAGAAAAAATAGTGTGCTGTGCGACCAGGCACACCAGATTACCCCTCCCCCCCCCCGAGAAACACCTCTGGATCCGCCCTTGCTCAGCACCAACTCTTTTCGAACATCACTGAGAGGGATGTCCCTTCCACAGGACGGACGTAGAGGGGGCTATTGTGGTGAGTTTCAATATTATGTGCCTACTTGAGGATTTGTTTACATTAAATAAATATTTTTATTTAATGACAAAATCCCGCAAGCCCATAATTTGAACGCGAATCTTCTTTGTAGAAGCCGACACCCTAGCCCGCTACACCACTACCAGCTCACTTTTCCCTTAATCACCATTATTCCTTTCAAGTCAAATCTATATATAATCTACTAACCCCCTGAACAGATATTGCTTTTTTCTATTTTTAGACGAGATAATTTCCTTTCTGGTCAATTCGTTTGTCTACTTTTATTCATAATCAGTAAGAGTTGAGAATTTGACCTAGACATCGAGATAGGGGACGAGGAGGGTTCAATTATCTTATCAAGCTAATGTCAAGTTCATATGTTCTTATTAGGAGAATTTTTAATTATAGACCACATTTTTGTATTAAATATTTATTAAAAATATATAAATACTGTACAACGTTTCAACTGCTCAGTATTTATATATTTTTAATAAATATTTAATACAAAAATGTGGTCTATAATTAAAAATTCTCCTAATAATAATATTTCAAACCACAAAAGCTTTAATAAACACATTCATATGTTCTCTTTTAAAATCCTTTATAGACACATCTAATTTTATTTTCTGAGGGCATATAGAAAATTCAAATTGTTTATGAAAACGTGCTTTTGCTGCACTGAGTGTCGAATAAATGAATTGTAAACAAGTTTAATCGAAATTCACTTGTTGGTGTTGAGTGAGGAGTTAAAAGACACAAATAAAATGATGAAAATGAACAAAAAATACAAAATAATCATACATTTGTAACATATTCCCTTAATAGTGATAAAAGAGTCGATATCATTTTGGGCAAAAATAGCGAGCGGGTTGTGTGAGGTGGTGTACCTTATCGCACTCCTGGCTCCTTGCCCAAAGGTTGACAGGTTGAGACCCAGTGATGACCTCGAGGCAAGCCTCGTCAATGCCGAAAAGGAAATTCGATGAACGACAGGCCTTAGGAGTCACAATAGCCATTGCTCCTAAAACAATTGTTGAATAGGAATAATAATAAGTAAATAATTTTGGACTTTTAAAAGATTAAATAAAATATTACTTACAGAATTTGTTTAAAAAAAAAAAAAAAGAATTATTTTTTATATATATTTGTACTCATGAGCGTATCTTTACTATGAATAAACATGTGAATAAATAGAAACAGAAAAAAGAAATGGGCTCAAATGACATTTCATCTTCTACGCAATAAACATAGCATCAAAGAATCACAAAGAATGAATACAATGGCCAACGACATGTGACTCACATCACTCGCATCCCCCCCGCTTCACTCCTCCAAGGTCTCCTTCATGCGTCGTTGCATTTTTTTATTTCTTTAGCAATTTTTATTATTATTTATATCTTGAAAAAGAAATATATCTGTTTAATTTAATATTTTTTTGTTCCATTTGCTTGTTTCAATGTATTGTATTTTTGTTGTTTTAAATATTTCATCTTTTTATTGTTGCTATCTTCAGATGAAATTTCGTCTTTTGCGTTTCTATTTTCATTCAAAATAGTTTCCTTTTTCACTCTTTTCCGCTCTTTTCACATGAATTTTTTCACACGTGTTGTACCATAAGTTGTAATATTTTGTAATATATTTGTATTATTATATTAAATCTATTTATTAATTTATTTTTCCTACAAGTTTTTACTATATTTAAGTACGTATAAAATATTCTTACCTTTAACATGAAGTATAACTTATAATTGATGATTTTAATTTAGGAAATGGCAATGTCTGTGTTCTCCTGCTCACGGACGATTTCGTCGATTCTAAAAAAGAAAGATTCTCTTCTAAAATCAGCAGCGAAACCACAGCAGAGAGTGCACTTTAACCTGCCATCGGATTTAGCAGAAATATTAACGAATTTTTTAAGTGAAAAAAATGTGAAACCTTATCAAGAGCTTCTCTATTCGTTGAAAGATTCCGAGATCACAGTAAATATGATTTTAAATTAAGAATAAAATAATTATTATAGATTAATAAATCACAATGAACGCAAATCATTCGGGTCGTTGATTCTGAAAAAGTAAAAAAGGCTTATATTTGAGAGGAAGTAATGGTGTCAAAAATTTGATGTCGATCAAACTTTTATAAGTGAATATTAGCATGTTATTATTTATCTTGCTGATGGAAAAAGGGGCCATTGTTTAATATTAAAATTAATTCATAAGAGGGTTGAAAATGAGAGATGCTTTTTTTTTTTTATTTATTTAATCCACACGGCTGACGTTTCGGTTCCGTGTTTGAACCATATTCAGAGCTATAATTATATATATATATATACAAGTGATATTAAAAACAATCCTACTATCTATTAAAACAAAAAGAAATGCCAAATGTATTATATTATTCCTGACGAAAAGTCATTATGAAAGTGTCATAGTGGATTTTATACATTTTTGAATCAAACTCATATATATATAATAAAAATATACAGTATTCGATGAAAATGTTATGAGAGTAGCTCCTTTAAGAGACAGATTCTAATATCAGGTATAAATTTATCTATTTTACTACCTTTTATATTATTTTAAAATCTATTTAAATATTAATTTTTAGAAATGACTTTACTCCATATGAGGTATAAATATTAGTTGCTTTTGAAGTTGTGGCTGTGATGGAGATATCAGCCAAATTGGAATGCTCGAGGTTCAATAAAACGACGTTTAGGCCTGAATTTATTTGGCCATCTTCAGAATTATACACACAATGCAAGTTCACATGTGATTGAACCAGGATTTGTCGATTTATTTGCTTCATACATCGTTACCTCGCCCAAGAGCCAAGTCTCGAATGTATATAAAATTTTTATTATCAAACAAAGTTATTATAAGATAAATACTGGGGAAGCAACGAACCCTCAGTACATTGACCCATAATACATCTTAATAAAAACGCTTTTGTGAGATTTCGGTGTTTATTAAGAGGTATTATGGGTCAATGTACTGAGGGTTCGTTGCTTCCCCAGTATTTATCTTATAATAACTTTGTTTGATAATAAAAAGACTTGGCCGTGTTGACTGAAGAGCATCTGACATCTGATATGCAAATTTTGTATTTTTATATAATTTTGTATATGTTTATATATAACAACTCTATCTGCATCCCAATGGTATGCACCTTGAGATTGCCAATAATCTCTTAAGATCTGATGATGGATTTATTTATTTAATTAAACCCGAAACGTCTTCTGAGTGGAGATTTTTATTCGATAGAGGCTCTCCTTTTGGCTGACATCCTCTCTTCCTCTCTATCATTCTAAAAAAAAAAAAAAATAATAAATATGAAAGGCGGTAAAATCACAGGGACAGAGAATTCCCCTTAATTTCAAGAATCACACATGTATAATTATAGCTCTGAAGATGGTTTAAATACGGAACCGAAACATCAGCCGTGCAGATTAAATAAATAAAAGAAAAAAAGCATCTCTCATTTTCTACCCTCTTATGAATCTAACATCACCACTATTAATTGCGTATTGCATTAAATTTAACATCTTATTCAAATAAATAGGCTTCGGGGAAGAAGTTATTTAAAGTAATTTGGATAATGAATTTAATATATAGTAGAAATTTGGAGAGGGGAGGGGGGAGGGGGCTGAATGATATAGGCTACACAAGATTATTTTGTGTTTTTGATTTTTACTTCAACATAACAAAGAAACATTTTGTATCGTGTTGTTTTGAAATCTTGAACTATGCTAATTAAAAACTTCTTTTTTTTAGGATTCCGATTTGACAAGTCTTTTATTGGAAATTAGAGTAAATATATCGTTGTTAAGTAATAAATTAAAACATTTAGTTGAAACTCTTATAGTAAGTAATATATAATCAATTATTTGTCTCTTATTTCTTATAAATTAATTTGATTTTTTATTTTTTGAAGAAAATAGAATGGTTAAAACGGAGTCCAGAGGCGAAAAATGAATATAAAGCATTCATTTTAGATGTAATAACGGCGCATAATTATCATACAAAACCCGTCGTAGAGCAATTAATTAAAGATTTCTATTTATCGAATAGTAAGTAACTCTCTTATTTATTTTTATTTTGTCTTCTTAATAAATACTTGAACAGGTGAAATACCTGGGCTTCACTTTAACCCAGACCAGATGCATATCAACAGGATAAGACAGTGAATGTGGTTTGGAGCATTTTAAAGAGGACAAAGTATACTAACTGGAAGAAGATCGAGCAACTGGGGATTGAGAGAGTGGGCAGAGGTTGAACGAGTGCAGGCCAAATACTACAAAATGGTATTGGGCCTAAGAAGAAATACACCAATGGGAAGGGAGAAACAGAAAAACTAAAAAACAAAAACTCAACAACGAAGAAGGCCTTGCTGTATTTGTTGGAGATAGGACAACTGGAGGATGAAAGACTGCCCAAGATTTGCCGCGACCAGCCATTAAGAGACATGAGGAATAACAAGGGATATCTGAGAAAGATAGGAAATGACGCGGGGCCCATTAAGGGGAGAGGATATGGAGAGAAAGGCGAAAAAGATATTAACCAAGACAATGGAACAAGAGGACTGGGGAAGGGTAGACAAATCGACTTACTGTGAATTGTATAAGATAATAAAGACTGAATGGGGGAGAGAGGGATATCTGGAGGGGGCAGGGTGGACAAGAATTAGATGCGGGAGTGTACTGACCTATGGGGACGGAAGACAATGCAGGGGATGTGGAAGGACAAGGGAGACGCTAGAACACGCATGGACTTGTGCTTGTACTCAGACAGAAAGACATCTGGACGACGAGACATTAAAATGGAAGAGAGAGGCAGGAGGAGTGAAGGAACTTTGTCGGATGCTAAACAGGAAATGAAAATAAAGTCGAGGAAGAGAGAAGAGGAAGAAAAATGAAAACGACAGAGAGGAGAAGAAAAATACAATTTTTAAGAAAATGATTGTAAAAATGTTATCTAGTATTTAAAATATAAAATATTTGTAAAAACCCTAAAGCCTCAAATAGAGATAACGGGAACAAAGGAATTCAATAATAAATACTTCAGGGCAGAAGCAAGAAAATCTTTGGGTGGGAGTTTTTATGTTCGAATATAGAAATTGTATAGGTGACCGGCCACACACGAGCATGCACAAATTCCCTTCGGCTTCCCTTATGCTTGTACAACAAAATTAAATGAAGGGTCCTGGTGATCGAATCCCCTCCCTAGACACGAAAACGGAATATTATAATTTCATTAGGAAGAACAAGTACAGGTGCAGCAAAAAACAAACGCAAATGACGAAATTTTTGTAGACCATCTTCAGTTGGCCTTCAGGAGGCAAAGCTTTTGGCATGTTTTTGCCAAGAGATGGCGTTGACGAGTGAGCCAAACAACAACTGTCAACAGATGGCAGGATGATAGCTATATTCAGGGCATATTTCTCATCTCATGTATTTGGTTATAAATATTATGTCTATTATATATTATTTATAACAGCATAAATATAGGCATATAGGTGATCGGATAATGGCGGCTGTTAGACTAAAGGCCGTTTCACACGTAGGGTTTTCAGGTTACATTGCATGCGATATGACGTCACTGCAGTGTGATGCACCCACATGAGACATGCAGCCAGCGAATAAAACTTGAGCTGTCAAATATTATAATTATAATAATACGTATAGAGGGAGGGGCTTATCCAAACATGATGAGTTTGGAATTCTAAGATTGGCGGAAATGGCCGAATGTTGCCCTCTGGTGATTGCCTCTTTTTTTTTTTTTAATATTTCAATAAAACTTAAGCTGTCAAAATCAAATAACCTCACTTTTTGGTTAAAGTCAGCCATGTTGGATGACGTAAAAAATCCGACTCTGTGATTGGTCGATGCATTGGTTTAGAAAAAAGCATGCAAAAACATGCGAAATCAGCCAAAAATCCATGCAATCTAACGCTAGGGTCATAAATGACGTCATATCGCATGCGATATAACAAGAAAACCATCCGTGTGAAGCGGCCTTAACCTGCCATCTTTTGCAGGAGTGCTCAACTATTTAGTCGTTTTTTTTTTTTTTTTAAATACCCAAAATGATTTTTTACTTTGTCACCAATTTATTTAATTATTATAGGTTGGATTTGAATCCGTAATGGAAATTTTTTTGCATTTCCTAAAAATATATTCATTCTTTTTTTAATTAATCATAATTTAAAAAAAAGCAAACGATTAAATGAATTTAATTCATTTAAAAAAAACTGCATAAAAAAATACTTTAAAATGCCTGAGCATTTCCGGACCAAAGATTCAATGTGGCCTCCGGAAGCCCCCCTTTCTGACATCAACAGCAACTTCTCCGTAATTTCTCTTATTATTTTTTAATTTTTGTTTCTTTTTTTCTAGTTTCGACTCCATGGATAAATTCGGAACCAATAGAAAAAGACGTATTAATGTACAACGAAATTCATTATCTTTTAAAGATCATCTTGGACATGATTCCCATGTCCTATGAAATTGTCATCAATTCGATTGTCATGTTCTATCCTTACATCAACAAATCAGAACATGTTCAAGAGTGTTATATTCATAATATGCTCGAAATTTGCAGATATAAACCGTCATTGAGGAAAAATGTTCTTTATTTAATCCTTAATAAGTGAGTACTCGATTTGCTTACAAAATTATTTTAGTAGAGAGCTCTAAGGGCCGGTTGTTTCATCTAAGGGTAGTTAGTTAGTGAAGTCTCTGTTAAGGTTGTTCGGACATTAAAGCGCTTTATTAGATTAAAAACTAATTTTTTAATATGTTATTAATCACTATCACATACGTTTAAAATAAAATTTTGAAGCAGATCTGACACAGGGTTATCGTGTAAATAATTTTAAAAAAATTGAAATTTAACATGTAGCCTATGGGGAATAACGACGAAACGCACACATATCGAATTATATAGGCACCTCTGCATTAGATACAAAAACAAAAAAACTTACATTTTATCAATTCACTTCCGAGGAATATGTTAAAAATAAAATCAAAAATTTCTGCCGTCCGCTTTTAAAGATATTTTAACAAGAAAGTCAAAAAATTCTCCAAAATGACAGTCGCTAATATTTAAAAATAAGGAAGCCTCGAGAGTCAGACCAGCCTGGCAACGTCGCATAAAATAATTGTCTTATCTCGATGTCAGTTACATTTTTTTTTCCATTTTACGATATTTTTTCTCTTAAATCGTCCATTGTGTTTAAACTGATTTGCATTAAATATTGTAATATATTAAATAAAATAAAATTTAAGGCGTTTAAGATTTAAAATACACTCGCGGACAAAAAATCGAGCCACCTATTTTTTTTTTCAACTTCACTTATCTCATAGTCAAGACATCCGATAGGATTAAAATTGGTGTCATTTTTTAGGTAATTTATTGCAATTTAATAATAAAAAAAAAACTGTTTCATTTTGTTTTAAAACTTTTTGATTTATTGAAAAATAATACAAACATAAGAAAACTTGGTTATTCGAGATTATGAATAATTTCATTATTTTTAAAAATAAATCTCATTTTATTTTTAATCTTGAAACAAATCAATTTAAGTTAATATCAGAAATTTAGAAAGAGCATAAAGCACACTTTATTTCCAACTTAACATGGATACACCACCCGTGGTTGCCGCACAAGTTGTTGCCTTAATTCAAAGCGGACTTTCACAGCGTATTGTGGCACAACAATTAAATTTAACTCGTTCATCAGTTCAAAGAATATACCAACGATATAATGAGACTGGATCTCATCACCGTCGCCCCGGGTCTGGAAGAAATCGTGTTACAACTCACATAGACGAACGCTAACTGTACTGCGCGATCGATGGTTAAATGCAATTCAAATTCGACAGAGACTACAGGACGCCCGGGGGTGGCTGTAAGTTCACGTACTGTGAGACGAAGGTTGCATGAACAAAATCTTAGGTCTCATAAAGCTGCAACTAGCTCAAAATTGACCACAGACCATCGCAAAGCCAGACTAAGATTCGCTCTGGAACACGTTGATTGGACTCTGGAACAATGGACCAGAGTTCTTTTCATGGACGAATCAAGAATATGTCTCCACAGCAATGACAAACGACAAAGAGTCTACCGACGCCCAGGAGAGCGATATGCCCCTTGTTGCATAACCGGGACGGTCAGTTTCGGAGGTGGTTCCATAATGGTATGGGGTGGAATATCCTTAGAAGCTAAAGCAGATCTTGTTTTTATTGATGGGGGAGCCAATCCAATTAATCGGAGAGGACTAACGGCTATTCGCTATACTCTGGAAGTTCTTGAAAATCATGTGATGCCCTATGCTGGATTTATCGGCGAAAACATGTTGTTTATGCATGATAATGCAAAACCTCACAGTGCTAAAATCGTGAAGTGTTATCTTCAAGAGGTCGGCATTCAAACAATGGAGTGGCCAGCACGCAGCCCGGACCTGAATCCTATAGAACATCTTTGAGATGAGTTAAAAAGAAGAGTTCGAGCCAGAAATACCTCTATAGAAACGATTGCTGGGCTAAAATTTGCGTTGGAAGAGGAATGGCAAAATATCCCACAGGATGCCATCTTTGGTTTAATTGCTTCAATGAAATCAAGAATGCAGGCAGTTATTAAGGCACGAGGGGTCAATACAAGATGTTGAAGTTACATTTTTCAACACAATATTTTTTAATCTTAAGAAATAATGAAATTATTCATAATCTCGAATAACCAAGTTTTCTAATGTTTGTATTATTTTTTAATAAATCTAAAAGTTTTAAAGCAAAATGAAACAATTTTTTTTATTATTAAATTGCAATAAATTACCTAAAAAATGACACCAATTTTAATCCAATCGGATGCCTTGATCATGAGATAAGTGAAGTTGAAAAAAAAAAAATAGGTGGCTCGATTTTTTTGTCCGCGAGTGTAGATAGTTGATGAATGCAATGTTGCCAGTTCTATATTACGTGAAAAACTGCTCAAGTCGAAAGTCATTCATTTATTATTTTTGGTAATTAAATTATTAACTTAATCCAATTATAAACTATGATAGGTCACGACTAAATTATAATAAGGAATTTTGGCATTCAAATTTTTAATTTTATTTAAAAAAAAATTTAGATTCTATTATGACTTACGATGTACTATCCGAACAACCTTAAAAGGCTTTTTTTTTGTAGTCCAGAAACCCCCTTCAGTTTTATTCTTATAGTCCATTCATCATTTTATTTAAAAAAGAAGTAGATATATTTGTCATTTTTATTTTGATTCAACTTCTTTTATCAACAAAATGATGAGATGGGATATACAGTATTTTACAATATGTTAAAGGTTAGGGCCGCTGGAATCAGCGCCATAGCCATTTTGCTTCCAATTTGCATAAGTATATGTATATATGTTGAATTTTTAGCCGAGCCAAAAGTTAAAAGCTATTATTATTTTTTTAGGCTAATTCAATTGGATGCTCGAGCGCCAAAAAAAGATTTGTTTGAAATTGAAGAGGAAAATGATTCTCAATTGGATGACGCCGCAACATCGATGTTTAAAATGGAAATTGATGACGCACACAAATCACAAGACGAAAATGATCCATACATAAATCATCCATATGGCAAAACATTAGATTGCCTTTTACATTATTTATTCTCTTATATTAAAAAGGAATTTGTTATTGAAAAAGACAAAGATCAAATAGAAATAAAATGGAAGGAATTGAAATTTTTTTATAACGATTTATTAAAGACATTCGAATTACTCGTTCTGCCGTCATATGAGATAGAGCACACGCAATTTCTTCTTTTTTATATTTGTAGTCTAAAATCCGTTCTTGCCGAACATTTTTTGCTTTTCCTTTGGACAAAAGTCAAATCACCTCAAGAATCATTAATATTTCGTCAAACGTCGATGTTTTATATCGCTAGCTTCTTGGCAAGGGCCAAATATATCTCTTTAGGGTAAGTAAATAACAAAAAATAAATAAAAGAAAAAGTCTGGTGTGTGTGGCCGCACATCACACAACTTTCTCTTATGTATAATCGGTAATCAAAAGTTGTGTGATGTGTTATTATATCAGATTTTGTGTGTCCAGATGTATTTAATATTACAAGAGTAACATATTGAGTTTTGATTAATTAATTCAGACTTTCTCGATTATTTTTATTAGAATAAAAGACATTTTTGACCCACAAATCGTGGATTATTTTATAAAATAATAATACAAAAAAAAGTGTTTGTATTTTAATTATAATAAAATACAATATTTCGGATGTTAATTCTGCAGCCGTCATCAGGTATATGCTTTCACTTGAACTATTAGGTTAGGTGGTGACGTTGGTGTTATTTACATGCGTGGCTAACTTCACCTCGCTTACATTCGTAGCCTACTTCACTTCCCATTGCATGTGAATAGAGTGAAGTTGGCTACGCATGTAAATAACACCAACATCGCCACCTAACCTAATTGTTCAAAGTTAATGCATCTACCTGAAGACGGCTGCAGAATTAGCAGCCGAAACGTTGTATTATATTATAATTTCTTTTACTTTTTCTATATATGTTAATATATAGAGAAAGTATTGGATTCATGTCAAAAATTCGATATCGAGATTTTGATGGACATACACGTTTTGAGGTCCCCTGAATAAAAAAAGTGGTTTTCGCGACATGGTCTGTCTGTGTCTGTGAACAAAATATCTCAAGAACGAAGAGAGGAGGTTGAAATGTATATTTAAGGGCGCGTCTCGAAAATTCGTTAGAACACGGTTCAGTACCGAGTTACTCTAGGCGGCAAGAGATGGCGTTAGTGTTTCCCATAGAGAAACAAGCGTTTTTTCCATTTCATTTGAAAGGTTCCACCTAATTAATTAAAGGACAAAAATTCATTATTTTTTAACACAATGATTACTAATTTAATTATCTTTAAGATATAGAGCGAATTTTTTAAAAATATCTTTTATTTAATACGATTAATCTGAAAGATAGGAGAAAAGATTGCCATGGAAATAAAATATACTATGCTTATAAATTTTACAACTTGAATTCTAATATATCGGCGGAAACTAAATATATGTAGACACAAAAAATCTGGTATGACTAGCACAGTTGTGTGCTGTGCGACCATCGCACCAGGTTTTTTTTTTGAATGTCAATCTGTGTTTACAGGAACCTTTTTGCTTTTGTTGCAGTGTTTTGAAATTATACATAACCCAAATAACGGAATGGATTCACAATTATATTTCTGGCGAAGATGATCAGGAATCAACTTCCACAAACACTCGATCAACAAGAACGCATCCTCTTTTCTACATCGTCTGCCAATCGCTTTTTTATCTCATTGCATTTCGGCATAAAGATTTGGTGAATACAAAGAAAAGTAAGTTTGGCCAGGCCTAGTAGAAATCCCTTCCGTCAAAGAGCAATTACTGTAATGGCTAAGAATACGGAAACTACGATTTCACTAATATTGGCAGCTTTTTCAGGGAAAACACTCATTCCCTTCCCTTTATTAGTCTAAAACAGGTGGCGGAAAGTCAATTCGATAGAGATACTGTATATGTAAAAAGAAACAAACATTTTTAAGAAATACGAATACGGCCATTATTACCAGATGGGGGCGTTCAAACTCATTTTTTCCATTTCAAGAGAGTGTGACGTCATGAAGCCTCTCCTATTGTAAAAGATCTTTCAAAATCAATCATTTATAAATTTATTTATATACAGTATATTAATAAAGCAGTGTAAATACCAGGATCTAAATTAGTTTATTCAGAAACTACAATTTGCAAACAAAACAAAGTGAAATGAAGGTTATACGAAGCTGTCAACATGGCGGTCAAATAGAAAAGAGGATCTTCATGACGTGGACCAATCAAAAATTGTGCCCGGAAAAGGGTTTGTTTATTCTTTTCTAGCCAACCTTTGTATTTTAAAGACCTTGATTATTACTTACATTTTTGGGGTTTTTCTTTCTCCAATGTTATTTAGATGACAAAAAACCTCTTTTGATTGAGATGGCTAAAAAAAATTAATTAAATAGAGTTAAAAAAATAAATAAAATTTTTAATGATAATTGTTTATTTCCGCGTTATGGCAGGTTCCGTTCTATAAAAAAAAACATATTCACAAACTTGCAGGGAGTCTCTACTCTCTGATTTTGGTAAATGATAGATTTTTTATATTTGTAAAAAACAAAAAAATTTTTCATTTTTTTTTTTTTAATTATCATGTGAAGTTAGCTCCTTTATTGTTCATTATTAAGAAGAAAAAAAAAAATAAACAATTATCATTAAAAATATTAATTATTTTTTGAAATCTATTTAATTAATTTCTTTATTTATCTAAATCAGAATAGGTCAGGCGGAAGATTTTTGTCATCTAATTTACAATGGAGAAAGAAAAAACCCAAAAAGTAAGGAATAATAATACATTTTTAATGCTTAATGTGGACTTGCGTATTTCTTCAAAATTTTCATTATTTTTACTTATATTAATATATCTCGATCAAATTGACTTTCCGCCACCTTTTTTAGACTAATAAAGGGAAGGGAGGGTGAATTTTGTCTGAAAAAGGCTGGGCCAATATTAATGAAATTTTTTTTAAATTTAGTTGGAGTTGTAGTTGGAGTTGGTACGCATTAATATAATTTCTATTTTTCAGATTTAACATTTCTTCAAAGTTTAAATTTAAGCAAAATTGTGACGTGTCATTTGAACCCGCTTAAATATTGTCACCAAGCCACCGTAGAAAATTTCGCCTCGCTCACCAGAGATTACCAATTAGTGTATTGCTACAGCATCATCGAGAACAACATAAGATCGCGAATGCCGGTCGCCTACATGCCAGAGGAGAATCAAGTGTGCGTCGGCGTCGACATCAAATTTGAGCCTTTCTTCCCCTTCGATTGCTATATGTTAAAAGGCTCATTGCATTGGATTGAGCCGATATATAAGAATTACGAGGCCTTTGAGCGGGACGAGAAGGAGACACAAACACAAACACAAACACAAACGAACGCGATTGCAATTCCAGAGGAGAAACAAAAAGAAGACGAGGATGATTTCCTGATGATGACGTCACCACTTACGCCAACGGCCAACTCAACGGCCATCGAACTCTTTTCTTGCATTTCGCCCGGCAAAAAGAAAGATTGATTCCCTCCTCCTCCTTGAGACGTCTTCCTGCTCTGAGATTAATTGTGATGTATTATTATCAATAAAAGCATTATTATTTATATTTATTATCTTTTTCACTCCCTCACTAGAATCCTTGCTTGTTAATTGAGTTGGTGAAGAAACTTGAGAGACTTTTGAGAAAAGAGCAAAAAAGGAAATTTCTACTCTCGAACCTTCAGATCCATTTGGATACCAAATGGCTTAAATAAGAATGCCTGGACCCCAATAGCATCATACTTATATATAAAAGGCTAAGAGGGTGTCCGATGTGTGAAACAACCAATCAGGCCTCAGGGATAGCGCCATGGTAACAAAATATAAATATTTACCCATGTTTACGATTTTTTTTATTTATTTACATTTTGAATTCTAAAAATGGAAATTTTTTGTCTCTGTACCGGGAGAGTCCCGGAAAGGATATGATTCACAAAAAATCTTAAGTTCATGAATAATTAACCGTTAAAATAATCTCTATATTATAAAAATGAAAAGGGAAAAATGTATGTACCGGTATGTATATAAGTAGGCGAGCAAGGGGGTCCAGGGGGCGCAGCCCCCTGGCTAGACGGAAAGCCCCGCCGAAGGCATTATAAAGGTTATCGTCCTAAGTTGTCGAAAAGATTGTATGAATGTGTGGGCGCATGTGAGTGTGAATGTTTAAAAAAAAAAAAAAAGTACAAGAGTAAAGTGGTCTTCAGAAGATTTCAATGACAAAATGAGAATATTCATTTCAAAGAGCATCTAAAAAATAATTGATTTTTGAATTTTAATCAAATATCGTTTGAGCGAATTTTAAAAAAATGGAAAAATACTGAAAAAGTACATCAGTAAAGTACTAGTACTCTTTGGCCGATTTTGTTCAAAAGCTTCGTGTCACGTCCCATGGGGGTGCCTAACTTGAATATAAAATTTCAACCTCCTAGCTCTTTTCGTTCTGGAGATATTTTGTTCACAAACACACAGACAGACCATGTCGCGAAAACCACTTTTGAAAAGAAGTAATTAATGGCTGAGTGATAATCAACAGGAACAGGTAGATGAAGGCAGCCAGCAAAGAACAAAAACTTTATTTAAATATCGTCGACGTTTCGGGAACGCGTCGCTCCCATCTTCAGGACGATAAATTGTTAATGTTGTTTTGATACATGTAAGTCATACAAAATTGCATGAAGATGGGAGCGATGCGTTCCCGAAACGTCGACGATATTTAAATAAAGTTTTTGTTCTTTGCTGGCTGCCTTCATCTACCTGTTCCTGTTGAAAACCACTTTTTTTTGGATTCAGAGGACCTCAAAACGTGTATTTCCATCGAATTTTTGACATGAATCCAATTACTTTCTCTCTCTATTAACATATATAGAGGTAAGAGGAAGTAAAAATAAATAAATGTATTTTGTACACATTGATTGAATTGATTAAAAACGATTTTATTGTTTGTTTGTTTTTTAATGTACAATATTAATTAATTTATAAGGTGGCCAAAGGCCACCCTTTTCAGCCAAGGGAAAGAAAAGTCGTCTCAACCCGACGCTGTCTATCAATATATTCATCATCGGGCGCCCAGCGAAGCGAGTGAGCTTGAGGCAACCTTCCTTCTCGTTTACACTTTGCCTTTCAGTAACAATAGAGAACACAAAGAATACAAAAATCGGATAAAACTATTTGATTTCGGGGAAACTCTTTTACTGACCAAAACGGGCAAAACTCTTTAAAAAGAATTAGCCAACTGTGACAAGTTTTTTATTTATTTATTTTTATTTATTTGAAATTCCTATCGGGATCCCCGTTTATTTGCCCGAGGTGCTTTCGTGCACGGAGACACACACCTCAAACCCAACCGGCCTCTGGCCGTAGCCATCTACCGGCACCCCGTGAAGTTACATCATTTCCTATCTCTAACTCCTCCTCCTGCTCTCGTCTCTGGCTAGTGAACTAATCCTTATTTCTGGTTCCAACCGGCTCCTTATATCCAACCTCTTCTATGCTATGGAGGATGTCCTGGTTTGAGGAGGGACTCCCTCAGCACCGGCGTGTAGCCTGCTCCTTTCGAAGAATGCCTCACTGAGAGGGAACCTTCTTTACGTCCCTTCCACAGGACGGGATGCCACAGCAACTCCCTCTCCTCGTAGAGTTGCCTGAGGGCTATTGTGGTGAGATCCAATATTCCAATCCAGGGTCTGCTTGAGGATTTGTTTACATTAAATAAATATTTTTATTTAATGAAAAATCCCGCACGCCAAGGATTTGAACAGGGATCTTCTTTGCAGAAGCTGACACCCTAGCTCACTACACCAGCGAGCCCTCATGACAAGTTTTAACTCTTAAATTCAAATCAGACAGAGAGCCCACAAGTTCGGACTTTGCCAACATTTTTGTATTAACTCTTCCCAGGTAGAGCAGAAGCTACAGAGGACACAAGTCGAAGATATTGCAGCGAGACCAGCAATTTTATTAAATATTTCATTCACAAGGCTTGAAAATATAATAAAAAAAAATCTGTGTTAACAAGCAACCAACCATAAATAATAGAGATGACGTCACAATGAAACTCAACAATAAAAGAGAAATTAAGTAGGTGTCGAGAACGCGGGAAGGAGGTTCAAACTGCGCGCCTGGGACCAGGAGGAGAGCGAAGGAAAATGTCCTATCTGCTTGTGGAGGTCCTTGACGACAACGCCCCGAGACGAATTGGAAAGCCAGCAGACCTGAATTTTTAGTTGTCATTTGAACACGACATGAGACTGAAAAATCCCTCTGTGACCTCGCTAATTATCATGCTTCAATTTAACTATTTAATTACCTTTTTGTTTAATTATTATCGTATATTTATTTTTCTGATTTCTGAGTTGAAGAAAATCAAAGCTTAGAAGACTATTCACAAACGCGTATAATAAGCTCGTAACGTTAATTCGAAAAGGAAACGTTCATTTTGATGAAATAAACATCGAATATAAGAACATCTCAGATCGATATGAACGATTAGTGGCATTAGACACACTTTTCACTGACATATTCTATATGATTACGGAAGAAGATGAAGATGCCATACAAGAGGAGGTTGATCAAACGGAAGGCTACCGGGATAAATGGCTACAAATTAACAACTTGTACGAGTCAGAAAAACCAAAAATCGCAGTAAGTGAAACTTCTTCCTCTTCGACTAAGGCCAGGATGAAGACTTATCGATATATAAGGAATTGGATTGGTTTTTGGGCACAATTTCGCAAGATCCATGAAGATGAAAACATTGATAGCGAGGACAAATTTCAATACTTGATACAGTCAACACTACCGGGCAGTTTTGCAAGAGAATTAATTGCAACATTTCCACCATCAGCTTCTAATTATGACAAAGCCATAAAATTATTAAAACAGAGATGTGGCCGGGAGCAGTGGCGTATTCAGGGGGGCCCAGGGGGGCCGGGCCCCCCCAAAGCCTTCTCCAAAACAAAAAAATACCTATTGTTTTCCCTAATGATATTTTTTTTTTTAAATAAATATTTAATTAACTCTCATAAATTCTAAAATCTAACAAAAAACTTATAAATAATTGAAAAAATCTCTAATATTTACGAATTTTGTATTAAAATTTAAAAAAAAAAATTTTTTTTATTTGTTTTTTATTTATAATTATTATATTATCTAAAAAAAATTTCTCCACTTTAAGTTTCTTGGTGAATGGGGGGGGAGGGAGGGGGTTCATAAAACTTTTGGGCCCCCCCAAGCAGAAATCCTGGCTACGCTACTGGCCGGGAGGAGCTGTTAATTGATTTATACGTCAGAGAGGTCTTAAAATTAGTAATAGAAAGAGACTCTATCGACAAATTAAGAAGCCTATATGATAAGCTCGAGTCACAACTGAGAGCTTTAGAATCCTTGGGTGTAACAAAAGACAAATTTGTTTGCCTCTTGTACCATCTAGTAGAGTCCGCACTCCCAGAGTCCATTCTGCGCGAATGGGAGAGAAGAAAAACTCTTACAACATTTAAGGAAGAGGAAGAAACAAAAGAGGACACCCGTCTCAACAATCGGCTAATCTTTACAATAGGACTCCGGGACTCCGGGCCACCCAGAGGGCGCTGGCCTGCTTCATTCGTGATTCTTTCGTTCTCCTATTTGGGATTCGTTCATACTATTTAATAAGTCGCCATTTTTTCATACGATCTCCTTGCCGCCATTTCGGCCTTTCGGTTGCAGTTCGGTTTCCTTAGATTAAAAAAAAATTTAAAACAACTAGGGAATTCTCGGCTTCGGTTCGTCTTCCTTCGGTCAGAAACCGTTCAGTTAGAAGCTATTCGGCAGCCTTTAAAAATAAATTTGCGAGCCCTTCGAAGACGACACTAGTGTAAAAACAACTTGCAGGGGTCCCGATCTAATTGTTTCGGCCTTTCGGTAGCAGTTCGGTTTCCTTAGATTAAAAAAAATTTTAAAACATCTAGGGAATCAAAACAAATAGCGCGCGCAAATGAAAAGAACGAAAGAATCATGAACGTACAGCTAATGTCATGCGAGTGAACTAGTGAAGTGAAAGCCAGCGCCCTCTGGGTGGCCCGGAGTCCTATTGTAAAGATTAACCCAACAATCTTCTGGAATTTCTCCGAAATGAAGTGGAATGCGAGGAGAGATTAAATAAACATCACGAGGACGACCTTTTCAAAAAACAATCAAACAAAGGAAAAGGAAAAACAGAAAACTGCTGATAAACAAACAAAAGAAAGATTTCCCACCGCAGCAAGTCTTATAAACAACGACTCAAAAGTCAAGAATCAGTGTGTGTTTTGTCAAGGACATCATGCAGCTGATAAATGTATAAAAGCTCGGACAATGGATATCAACGAATTGGACAAGATTATAAAACAAGAAGGATGTTGCTACAGATGTTTAAAAAGGGGCCATATAGGAAAGCATTGTCGAGCCTTTATAAAATGCATCTTATGCGAAAAAAGACATGAAGCAGTAATGTGTCCTGAAAAACGGAAGACGAACAAAGAAAAGGAATCCCCAGAGGTGGTATCTTCTGCGTTAGCAAGCAGTGATACCGGCCAAATTTATATGCAGACACTAGTCTTAAATGTGAAAAACGGGGATAAACAAATTGAAGCCAGAGGACTTATAGACACCGGCTTACATATCACGAAGACTAGCCTCCTCCTTACAATGTAAACCTGAAGATAAACTGAGTTTAAGACATGCATTGTTTGGAGGTGCGTTAGAAGATAAGGTTCACTACAAGTACAAAATTTCTCTCAGAAATCCGGAAAACGACTACAGTTGTGACGTGGAACTGCTAGATGCTTCAACACTGTGTTCCACTAAGCCTGTAGCAGCAAATGGACCATTAAAGAAAAAACTTGAAGAAAAGGGCATACATGTAAATGAGAGACCTGATCTACCTATAGATATTCTGCTAGGCGCCGATGTGGCCGGGACACTCTATACCGGTAACAAAATGGTTCTAAACAACGGAATAATCGTTTTAGAAACCCACTTGGGTTGGACAGTAATCGGGAAGGCAAAGGACGGGGAAAGTAATTTCCTCGACATCAACATGCTCTGCACAGAATTCTCGTCCACGGATCTATGGAAATTGGACGTTTTAGGCATAGAAGACCCAGTACAAGTCAAATCAAAAGAACAACGGAAATTAGATACAGAAAAACATTTTTTGAGTACGGTGCAAATTCAAAATGATGGAAGATACAAGGTGCACCTACCATGGCTAGAGGATCATCCACCACTACCAGACAATTTTGATTTGGCCAAAAGAAGATTGGAAACGACAAGAAAGAAGTTGAGAGAAACTAATCTGGAAGTGAAATATGAAGAAACATTCATGGAATGGCTAAAGGAGGGAATAATAGAAGAAGTGTCGCCAGAATATTGGGATAAAGGACATTATCTACCACACCGACCTGTAATAAAAGAAAGTGGCACTACAAAAATCAGACCTGTCTTTGATGCGTCTGCACAAACAAAAGGGAATCCCTCCCTCAACTAATACCAAATATACTACTCAGGATGAGAAAAAACAAGATTGGGGTTATTGCTGACATAAAGAAGGCTTTTCTCCAAATATCATTGCACGAAGACGATCAAGATTTTCTTCGCTTTCTGTGGATGGGAAATGATGAAAAATTAAGATGTTTCAAACATAAGAGGGTGGTATTTGGAGTCTCCTCACGTCCATTTCTATTGGGAGCCGTAATAGATCATCACTTGAATCGTTGCGAAGAACTATTGAACAATGAGAAACATGATTTCGGCAAATGGACGATCGAAAAATTGAAGAAAAGCCTGTGTGTGGATAACTGTGTCGCAAGTGTCCAAGACGAAACACAGTTAAAAACTTTCATTGAGGAATCAACCGCGGTATTTGCACGGGCAATGTTCGAATTACGAGGGTGGGAGTTCACAGATCCTTATCTCACAGAGTCCACAAATACCAATCTTTTTGGGCCTCGTATGGGATAGGAAGTATGACACTTTGGCAATCAAAACACCAGAATTGACCAAATTAAACTCGGAAAAATTAACAAGAAGATCAATCCTGTCGATGACTCATCAGATATTTGACGTCATTGGTATCCTCTCCCCAATTATGTTAATTCCAAAATTACTGATCCAAAAGACCTGGAAAGAAAATAAAGATTGGGATACTGAATTAGAGGAGGAGATTAAAGATAAATTCATGAAGTGGCTGGCAGAAATTGACCACTTACAAGAGATAGTAATACCAAGACACATTGGGACAACCACAAAGGAAGCGAATTATTCTCTTCACACTTTTTGTGATGCGAGTCAAGATGCTTATGCTGCAGTCTGCTTTCTACGGGTCGAAGAAGGAAAAAAGGGTAAAAGGGGAAACCCCCCCGCCTCCCCCTCCCTCCCCCAAAAATGGTGAAACTTTTCCTAGTAGAATCAAGAAGTCGAGTAGCTCCACTGAAGAAGGTTACTATTCCAAGGCTAGAATTGTTAGCAGCAACTATCGGAGCTAGACTTGCAGCCAGAACGTTGGAAGAACTGGGAAATATACCGGCATACTACTGGAGTGATTCTTCAACGGTTCTAGCATGGATAAAACGAGAGGAGCCTTGGGCAGTCTTTGTGTGGAACAGGGTCCAGGAAATCAGAAGATTATCAAACAAAGATGCCTGGCGCCATGTACCCGGTCTACTCAATCCAGCTGACTTAGCCAGTCGGGGATGCTTTCCACGCACACTCATACAATCCAGATGGTGGGAGGGTCCAGAATGGCTAAGACAACCAAAAGAGGAGTGGCCGTCAACGAGAAGAAGAGCCGATTGAAGAGGAAATTGACAACGAAAAGAAGAAGGCAGTTGTAACTGCTCTTTCTACTCCGAATGACACATTGCTCAATGACATAACCAGTAAATTTTCTCACTACCCGAAAATAGTCAGGGTGGTAGGATGGATGCTCCGATTTGGCATGAACTCTTTGAAGAGGACGCGTTTATCAACCACAAGTACATTAACAGCGGAAGAAATAAAAAGGGCTGAAAGAACTCTCCTTCTTTTAGTCCAACAAGACACGTCACTGGCGGCAGAAAATCCTCAACTGAGAACATTACAACCGATTGTTGACAAATATGGCCTGCTTATGGTGAAAACAAAAATTACCTTCAGACGAGACACTGAAGATTTCACAATGCCGATCATACTCCCATCGAACCATGTCGTCGTAGAGAGACTAATTTTGCATTGTCATTCGGCGAATGGACATATTGTAGGACAAGGGCTTATGAATCTCTTACGTGAAAAATTCTGGATCCTGAAGTGTCGCCGAACTGTCAAGAGGGTCGTGAAGCAGTGCGTCACATGTCGACGGTTTTCAAGCCAATCGTTTGAAGCCGAATCAGAGATAGCCGAGTTTTTGAAGTCATAGGCGTTGACTTCGCCGGACCATTACACTTGAGAGATGGGAAGAAGATTTGGGTATGCATATTCACTTGTGCAGTTTACCGTGCCGTTCATTTGGATATAGTGCCATCATTATCGACGGAGTCGTTCTTAATGGTTCTTCGCCGGTTCGTGGCAAGAAGAGGAAGACCCCGAATTATATATAGTGATAACGGCACCAATTTCAAGGGTGCCTACAACGCACTAAAGAAGATCGACTGGACACAGATAGTCAAATACAATGCGGACCTACAGATCGAATGGAGATTTAACCCACCAACTGCAGCCTGGTGGGGAGGATTTTGGGAAAGGCTCATCGGAATCCTGAAACGAATGTTACTAAGAATTCTGGGTAAAGCTTCATTGTCGCAAGAAGAAATATACACTGTCATTTGCGAATGCGAATCCTATATTAATGCGCGACCGTTAACATACACCACAGAAGACAACGAGGACCCGAGTCCAATTTCTCCAAGAATGTTCCTGCAGGAGATAGAAGAAGACGGAGTTCCTGATCTAGATCAGATTGATTCCAACACTCTAGACCGACGTCTGCGACGACGAACCCTTTTGAAGCAAGAACTAAAAGAAAGGTTTCGCGATGAATATCTCGGACAGCTCATCCAACACAGAGAGAAAACTCCCAAAGAAAAAAGAAGAGTTCCCGTTGAAGGAGAATTAGTACTCATTGGGTCTGACGATAACAAAAGAAGACTCAACTGGCCTCTTGCCATTATTCAAAAATTGGTCCCTGGGAAAGATGGAAAAATACGAGTGGCATATCTGAAGACTGCTGTATGTCGTCCTATACAAAGATTGTATCCTCTCGAGATAGCTGTAACGGAAACTGACAAAATCGAAGAAGAAAAGATACAGAAGAATGCAAGAACCAGAGAACAGGGTGAGAAGAATCAACCTGTACGAGAGATCTTCACGAGAAGAGGCAGGATCGTCAAACTCCCTTCCAAATACCTATAACCGATCCATATTCCTGCCACGTTCTCTTTTAGGTTGAGAAGTGTTCTCACCTCTCAAGGTGGGAGTATGTCGAGAACGCGGGAAGGAGGTTCAAACTGCGCGCCTGGGACCAGGAGGAGAGCGAAGGAAAATGTCCTATCTGCTTGTGGAGGTCCTTGACGACAACGCCCCGAGACGAATTGGAAAGCCAGCAGACCTGAATTTTTAGTTGTCATTTGAACACTACATGAGACTGAAAAATCCCTCCGTGACCTCGCTAATTATCATGCTTCAATTTAACTATTTAATTACCTTTTTGTTTAATTATTATCGTATATTTATTTTTTTTTTCAATTATTTTCGTTTCGTTTGTGTTTTTTTTTTATAAACTCTTTTAAATTTAAGTATTGTGTTTTTTTAATAAAACTTTGAATTTTAATTGGTGTTAAATTTGATTTAAGGTGCGCCTCTCGAAAAGTCGTTAGAAAGCTTTTGACTACCGAGTTCCTCTAAGCGGCAAGAGATGGCGTTAGTGTTCCCCATAGGAAAACAAGGGACAAATTGCATTTCATTGTAGACTTTCCAG
>JAKCPI010013598.1:0-27843 GCA_023213315.1 Euborellia annulipes
CATTAGCTTCTGGTGCCAAAGGGTGCACGGGTTCACATCCCGTCTCCGGTGAATTGAATATCAATTAATTGAAATAATTAGGGCCTCAGATGCCAAAAAAACATTAAAAAAATCTACCTTGTTTTTTTTTTTTCATTGAGGAATTTGAGATTTTCAGAAATCAATATCTTGCCCCTTTGCCAAAAAAAAAAACAAAAAAAAACAAAATGGGTTATTGAGATAATTTCACAGAGAAAATATCGTGGATAAATTTTAAAAAAAATACATTGAAAGATTTTCTATATACATATTCTATACAGTAGATTTCTAAAAAAAAATAATTTGTTTTTTTAACATTCACACTTTTTTCTCATTCACACAGTCTTTTCGACAACTTAGGCCATTTAAGACTTTTAACGATATTCGTATGTTTAAATATATCTATTGGGGGTCCAGGCATTTTTATTTAAGCCATTTGGTATCCAAATGGCTTAAATAAACCCATAGGACTGCCTGGGCATAGGAACCTGCGACTTTGACATACGAGGTTAGCACGCTAACCCCTACACCAAGTCTTGAGGGCAAAAAAAATAAATGATTTCTCAAAAGCAGGGTATGCCTGGACCCTAATATATATATTTTCATAATAACGGTTATCGTTTAAAGTCTTATATGGCCTAAGTTGCCGAATAGACTGTGAATGTGAGTGTGAATGGGAAAAAAGTGTGAGTGTTAAAAAAAAAGAGCGATGGCGTTCTACAATCTTAACAACTTTGTTTTAACTCTAATATTCACTTGATTGATCGGTTTAATATTCTCATGATTCCTCTAAATATTCTTCCAAGTGATTTAATAATAATTTCCCGGGTAAAGAAGAATGGAACGAATTCCTTTCTTTTATTTTAGAGTTAGTTATTTGAACAAACGGACACCTGCCGCCTACCTCTGGCTTCCTTACCTCCGATACCCAGCAATTACTTTACCTTTTAAACCCAAGAATGCATCGGGAGAGCAAGAGGGTCCTTATTCTAAATAGAAAGGACCACATACCCTTTCTTTATATTTTATTTTAACACTTCACTTTTAAAATATGCGTTGAGGGAGGGGGTTACATATTTTATTTCTCGTTAAAAGTCCGATTCCACGGGGCTACCAACCCGAAATTCAGCGTTTCTTGGTCTTGCTTATTTACATAAATCCAAGTGAATGTTCTCTCTGGATTAGCCATTTAATCCCCGTTCTTATTTTTATAAATTTTCTGGTTTTACAATTTAGTAAGTCTTTGCAAAAACCATTTACAAATATATTGTAATTTTAGAAAGACATTTGAAAATTAGAGTGCAATTGTGTGGTAATTTTAGAATTCCTAAACTGCTTTCGAACAAAATACAATTTTTTAACGAAAATGTATGTAAAATTACAATACATATTCTATTTTTCAAAGAAAATTGTAGCCCTCAGAGCTTGGTGTAGGGGTTAGAGTGCTAACCTCGTATACCGAACGTCGCGGGTTCGGACCCCAGGCAGTCCGATGATTTTATTTAAGGAAAAAAGGGTGAATGTTAAAAAAAAAAAAAGAAAAAAAATTGTAATTTTAAAATGTTTTTTTTGTTGGAAATATTTGAACGCATTGTAAATTTAGTAGAATAATGCACAGTAGTTATCAATACAAGAGAAATTTGTAAATTTAGTATTCCAAAACACACAAAAATTAAGATTTTTTTTTTTATGGCCCAAAGTATCTCTATTTTAAATAAAACACATTAAGTGCACCGAAACTTCATGCATGCACTTCCAATCTTAACGTTTCCGCATATTATTTTGCTACCGTCATCAGGAACTAATTCTTTTTATATTTTTATCTTTAATTCCATTTTTTTCCCTCTAAATCGTATTTAAGCGTATAATAATAAAAAAAAAGATAGTTGTTTAAATGACCGAGGCCAAAATGTAAGGTCTCTGCTCCGTGACTTTGGTTTGTGTGACCATCGGGTTGCTTGAGAAGCCGTCGAGTCAGCGCTGGCAATTGGCTAACGAATTAGCGTAGCATTAGCGGACATCAAAAAAAAAAAATAAAATAAAATAAATTCTTTATACACACCATCATGCCATTTCAGGAAATTATTACAACGAAATATACAAAACAAAAAAAAAATCATTGTGTGGTTTTATGAAACCACGATGCAAGTGAAACTTTTTTTTTCGGATCGAAAGCATTTAACTGAAAATTTTCCGAAAATTATTCAATTTAGGGTAATAAAATCGCGTTTTTAATCTTAACTTATAATAAACTAGCGGTGGTAGGCCCTGGCGGGCGGCGTTTCAGGATATGACTAAGAGTTGTCCAGATAAATGTATTTTAATTAATTTTGCACCATAATATAAAAATATGAAATAAAAAATTCAAGTAGAAAATAAATTAAATAAATAAATAAAGTGATAGGAAGTGGGGGGGGGGGGTTAGAACTTTTTCGATTTTTCGATTATTTACACCATAGAGAAGCGTCATTTTAAATTTTATTAAAATCAGGTGAGAGATTTGTTAATCCCTGATAAGGGGGGGTTCCCTACCCCTAATTTGATATAATGATATCCTAAAACTACCCCTTGATAATTTTCTACCCATTAAAAAAAACTCGGACCAGTAGTCTCTGCGAAGAAACCTGGCGTGAGTCGTTGGTGACGGTCACGACTTGTGACGTTTCGGCTTCTGACGTCACGTCTTGTAACGCGACATGTTGATAGAACGGGGCGAAAAAATTTGAGCCGATAAAATTAAAGTTACACTTAAAAAAAAAAAAAAAAACCTGAGAATTCTTTAAATAAAATTGAAAATTGGCTAAATTTTAGAGATATTTGCTTCAAATGATAACGTTTTCTGTTACGTGCCCATCATAAACCCAATCGATTTTTTGTTTTCGTTGAAGCCTACCTATACTTAATTCGTCGTTGAGGGGTTTGAGGGTACTTGTATCCCTGTGTGTCCCTGGTGCGGGCGTGTGTATCCCTGTGTGTCCCTGGTGTGGGCGTGTGTATCCCTAAAGGTTCACTATGCAGACCTGCTGCGGGCGTCAATCCCTCAATAATGTTTAATCATTTTTACTCGAGCACACCACATAAAAATTTAATTAATATCAAAATATAGAGATAAAGAAATAATAATTTCATTTTTTTTTTTTTTTTTGTTATAAATTGATATCGCTATTTTTTTTTTTTTTTAATATAGCTATAACCGATTCTATTTATTTTTTTTATCCATATTTGTTGACTCAATGATATCAAAGTCAGGCAAGTAATAGTCAGTTTGAGTCTGAAATTTGACACCTGACCGATGATGCCTTGGACTTTTGCCCTCACCTCTAATCACACACACACACACACACACACACATGCACACGCACTCACAGACATGCAATCGGAGAGAAAACTTTTTTTTTTCGTTATCTTATCAAAAAACACACAACTGGACAAGAATACTCACTCTTACTTGCTCAACTGAGTATGTATATTCAATTTTAAAGAGAGAGGGACTTTTTTTTGTTTTAAATCACTTTAATAATAATTGTTGTGGGAAAAGAGTTATTAGAAAGAGAGAGAAATTAGCAACGAAACAAAAGGAAGTAAGAAAAAAAATAATAAAAGAGGAATCCATTCTTTTGTTTTATAAATGGAATGGATTTCAGAATTCAATTTTATTGTGATTAAAAAGGAGACTAACTAAACAAAAAAATATGATGTGACTAACAGCACAACAGATTTTTAGAATCCGACAGTACATGTACATCCCAGGTAGTCAGATGAATATTTATTTAAATCAAGTGGTATAAATAAAAGTGATTAAAATATTATTTTACAAGTATCGTCTTGATGCCTCAGATGCCGGGAAGACTTTAAAAAAATAATCAATCTTAGGAAAATATTATTTTGTTAATTTTGACACCTCTTTAAAAAGGTGAGCTTCAAATCTGGGCCGTAAACAGATAATTTTCTCAGGAGGAGGGGGGGGGGTTCAGATGACTCGAGAGCCAATTGTCTCCCCCCCTCCCTCCCAAATTATTAAATTTTAAAGAATATAAAATATTTTTTATAATTTCTAACAATATTTATCAGCACGTTTCTCTCTATTTTCTCTTTATTTTATTTTATTTATTTATTTTTTTAAAAGTATTTTCGGCATCTTAGGCTTTAACGTTTCACATATTATTTTTACGGGGTCCAGGCACATTTATTTATACTCTCTGGTATTCTAATGATTTAAGTAAATATTCATCGGACTACCTTAGCTCAGGTACCCACATCTTGTGGGTACATGGGTGGCGAACACGAGCTGCCCTACCTGGGACTGTTCTTTGCTAGTCAGTCTCTTCTCTTCTATATTTTTAACAGCCGTGTGACGGGCCGGCCTGTTTTATTCCTTCCCAGTCGCAGAAACCCCCACCCCCTCCGCCGACCCCGCAGCGCGGGATTAAGAAAGAAGAAGAAGAAGAATTCATCGGACTACCTGAGATTCGAACTCGCACTCTATGGTTTTAAGATTATCATTTGTCAACACCCACAACTTATCAGCCACCGGGAGGGAGCAGGGCGCTCTTTATTTATAATTTTTCGGGATTTCGGAAGAGATCCCCCCTCCCTCTCCCCCATGTGTATTTTTATAAAAATCTCTATAAAGGATTTTTAATGCCAACTTCAGTCAAATAAAAACCCTCAATAATATAGAGACGTCGAATTTTAGATCTAGGTTACAACCCGAGTTGTATAGCAACTTCAGTAAAAAAAAAAGAATATCAAATGTTGCATCTGATTAAATAAAAAAAAAAATAAAAAAATTTAACAAGCCTATAATTAGTATAAAAATACTACGGCAACCTATTTCTTTTTTTTTTAAGGATAATCCAAATTAAGTTCTAGAATATTTTAATGACATATATTAATAGTTATAAAATTATAAATCAAATTTTACATTATGCAAACGACAGGCTCATTTAAATATTATTTTAAATTGATCGAATTAATCATTTCGCATTTTGATTAATATTAATGAAATCGTTAATAATTTCTAATTTTTTTTTTTTTTTTTTTAACTGGATCAAAGGCGAAATTTCTGTATCTGTGATTAGGCCTTTTCTTTTGAATATTTCCCAGATCTACAGCCTCGTATAGAGAAATAATCTTGCAAGGTAATAGGGCATCGTGTAGAGATGTTTTTATTTTTCGAAACGTTGATGGAAATAAATAAAATTCACTCCTTATTTCTTTTACTTTAAGATCTTTTTCGGCATCAGAAGCCGTCTTTATTTTGGATGGTAGATAGATGAGGCGGGATGCGAACTCCTGACCCCTAGACCAAGAGGCAAGAACCCTATCACTGTGCTAGGGTAAAATATCTATCTGTAGATGTAAGATTTATATTCGTTTATGTGTAAAGAAAAGAATGACTGACGTTTAGGTCCTGTTTAAAGGCATCTTCAGAGAGACTATTGACAGCCCGCAAGCTTGGTCTTAACCAGGACCTAATAAGCGAAATACTATCTAGCTGCCATTCTTTTCTGTACACATCCGTGTCCGAAACCGCTGAATCCAAATGAATAAAATTTCGCTCAATCTTTAATCAATCAATCTTGAGAATATAGAATAATTATTGACAGTTTGATTATAACATGGTTAATTTTTTAATTCACTTTTGTTATGAAACTTTAAGTGTAGCTAATAATAGGGTTAAGTTGATTTGGGTTGGGTTAAATATAGAACTGGTGAAATGCAAATTCCCAAGGCTAAACGTAGATGCCACTCTCTCTCTCTCTCTCTCTCTCTCTCTCTACTTAATATATTTCAATTAACTTATTTATCAACATAATCTTAATCTGATAGTAAATTTTTAAGCAACAGAGAACAAATTGGTCTCTCCAATTTAAAAGAATAAATTCTAAGAAGAACGGGGATTTTTATGTTTATTAAAAAAAAAAAAATAAATAAATAAAAAGCTAATCAAAGAATAGATATTTTCGGTGGGACGTGAGTGCCATCAATTTGGAGGGGTCGTCGTGATGGTCACCTCTTCTTCTTCCAAGCTGGTTTTCTTGCACCGCCGTGCTAATTGGTGACCTCATCAAATGTAACTTTACCCGTCTCTCTCTCTCTGAACATGTTCTTGTTCTCACACTCTGTGTGGTGTGAGTTTATAATATAATACACAACAAGCAAGCCACTGTCGAATGCCAACTAATAAACTTAAAAAAAAAAAAAAACACTCTCTGTTGGTCCATCCATGATAACGAAGAATCATTCACAGAGCCACAAATTATCAAACGAAAAAAACAAACGACGACACTAACAAATGGATCACGTTAAAGAATAAGAGAAAAAAAAAAATAGAGGGAACTGAACGTGACTGAGAAGCAAGAAGAAGAAAAAAGTGAAAAATACACATTTTTGAGGTTTAAATATGTACAGTATATAGCATACGTGCGACCACAGAGAGGCGATTATTCGACTACCAAATCAATTTTCACGTAGCCTGGCTACTCTCTTTTTCGTCATTCCAATCATCATTCATTGTTTTTGGATGCAGAGAGAGTTCAGTCAAAAAGGATTTTATTTGTTACTAAACATTAATATCAATAGTTATGTGGGTAAAAAAAAAAAAAACTCTCTTGATTGCTTTCCCTAATCTTATGGGTCTAGGTTTAAAATTCGACGTCTCTATATTATTGAGGGTTTTTATTTGACTGAAGTTGGCATTAAAAATCTTTTATAGAGATTTTTTATGAGAATACAAATTTTGAGGCTATCTAAGTGGATCTCGCAAAATTTCCACTTGCCGTGAAAATTTTCAAACATTGCCAATGTCTCTCTGTTATTGGAGTTAATTAAACTCTGTTGAGAGATTGAAAAATTAAACAATAAATAAAATAAATCTCATTTTATAACATAGATCCATCGTCTTGGTGAAGTGAAATGTTTTTTTAAATTCGTTTAATGAATTTTTCGACATCTGAGGCCATTTAGACTCCCGTCCCTATTTATTTCAATGATTGGTAACCAATTCAATTGAAATAATTCGAACCCTTGACCGTTGGCACCAGGAGCTTAATGCTCTACCTCTGAGTCATGGATCAAGGGCTTGTTGAAATTTAACTAAATGTGGGATTGTACAATTTGTCTTATTTTTGTGTTGATTGTCGGAAGATTTATATTCAACAAGAATGTGAGGTCAAACATCCAATGGCCCCTGGGAATCGAACCCAGGATCTCCAGCCTTTCCGGAGCAAAGGCGTGCTGTCCATTGCACCAGGCCACCGGACTCCTCGACGATTTATATGTGAAAGCTAAGAAAGAGAGGGCGAAGAAAGGAATAATTTTCTTGGATTGATTTTGGCTGCGAGTGTAGCTGACAGTTTCGATGGAATCTCACATTAATTTTCAGGCCTAAAATTAAAGATACAAAAATTGTATATAAATATAATATTTATATAAATGTATAAATATGTACAATTTTTGTATCTCTAATTTTAAGCCTGAAAATTAAATTGAGATTCCATCGAAACTGCCAGCTACACTCGCAGCCAAAATCAATCCAAGAAAATTATTATTTTTCTTCACCTTCATTACCTTAGCCTTCACATATAAAAACTTACAAATTCAATTTTTGATACACATTCCCTCCATTTTTATTGCTCCTTTAGATGTGGGAGTGATTCATTTTTTTTTTTTTTAATTTATAAATAATTTGACTTTCAAATTTCTCCAGTATATATTTTGGACAAGATAAATTATTAGGTTTGTTCGATTCAAGCCCAACGTGGAAGTATACAAGCTGCCCAAGCCCACACTTTCCCAGATCCACACCTTCCCACTCCCTCGCTGTGTGAAAACTAAGGTTCTGTGCTGCCTGAGGACCTTTCCAGACAAAACCCGAGTTGCACATGTTTTCCCCCAAATTGTTAGAGTATTAGCTTATCTTCCCGCCTACTCGTCGATAAAGTAGTCGAGCCACTTTACCACCCTACAAACTCAACTTTTCGAAATGGGAATTTGCAAAGTAAGAAATTTGAATACCCCGCTAACTTCAACCTGCAGAAAAACGAAAAAACCGGCCGCCATTTTTCTACACATGCTCTGAAGCATGTGTAAATTTGGGAGTCCACTGGCATCAAAAACGAGAAAATCAAACGCAAAGTGGTTACCAGGCTCCGCCCACTTGCTTGAAAGATACATTAGGTAACTTGCACCATGGATGCCCAATTTTGAATCAAACACTTGAGAAATTACCCAGGGCTAGAATCAAACTAAGAGTAAGTTGCCCTAACTCCGCCCACTTGTTATAATCAAACAACGTTTTAAGCCCATGTGCATCCAATTGCTTTAAACGAACAAACCTGTCATTTCTGTTCTGGATGTTTTAACTTATAGGATCTAATCATTGGATAGCCAAAATCGAAATAAAATTCTCCAATAGAGACATTTTGGTTTTAATTTTATTCTAAGGCAAAAAGGACCGAAGAGGGCCTTAAAAAATAAAACCGGAAGGTTTCTCTACTTTGAAGGTTTTCTTTCGATTTAGCCTTCTCTCTGATTGATATTTTTTGCAATAATCAGCAAAACATTTATTTCTTTTTGGTTTTTTAATCCCTTTCAATCCATAATCTTAAAAAACACTATAAAATAGAACTCTGATTAACATAACAAGTGTCGCTTCAGACGCCGCCATTGTTTATCATAAAATGGCGCCAAGAAATTTATTATCAGCCTTTGGCAAACAAACCTCCCATCTCCATGGTTATTTGAGTTGTTTGGCTCTGTCCCCCCCCCCCCTTCCCCTGGGTGACCTCTTCTTGAAAGAAGCAGAGTGTCAACCCCTCGGTGGCCCTGACCCTTCTCTCTATGCTTATTTACCTGCCCTTTCATCCACCTGTGAGGGGTCACCAAGACCCTTTTTCTCTATCTTTTTGTATATACGGTTATTCTCAGAAAATATTCCTTTTAAGCCCGACATATTTTGTTCAGGTTTTCACCTCATTTTCTGTCTGATAACATAAAACCGCTTAGCTGTCTGTCTGTCTGTCTGTCCGTTTATCCATCTAATTAAATTTAATAAATTTTATTAAGAGAAACCAAATGAAATTCCGCAACTATTAATATGATTAGAAAGTGATTATATAATTACAAATATTAATAGAAATCAAATAAAAATCAAGTAGAGGTTAGAAATTTCAAATTAGACAACTTAACTCCTTCTTTCTCTTAAATTTGGAGTCTGATGAATATTTATTTATTTGGATAGCTAATATATAAATTAAAAGTGTCTGGATACCACATATAAATAATTTCTGTTAAAGGATTAGGATATAGAAAAGACTTTAAAAAAATTTGAAGACGGTAATAAATGAAAGGAGCAGGCAACCAGGTAATTAGTCTCCAAGAAATGAACGTCTCTATTTAGGAAACAGTTCCGGCTTCATCAAGCTGAAACTGTTTTGACTATCTACTGTCAGTAATGTATTCAAATTTTTTTCTATCTGTCGCGTAAAATATAAAATAAATTATCACATTATAGTCTTTAATTTTCTAACAAATAGAGATAAAAAGTCACTGAATTTTTATTTTTCAACAAGTTTGTGAGTTTTTTTTTATTTGTTGGTGGCAATCAAACCCAGGATCTCCAGCCTAACAGTGGACTATCCACCGAACCCTCAACCAATACGGTTTTGTTGCTTACACTATGGTGATAGAGAAAAATAAGATGTCTGCGCCCCTTTTTCTTTAAAGATTTCTCACTTCAATTCTCTTGTTAAAGAGTCTTGCATTTATAAGGAATTTGTTTGTCGAGGATTCGGTAGCACATTGCAAAAACTTGAGATTATGAAATCGATTACTGGAGGGCATAGGGCGTTTGAACCACTAATAAATAAACAAATTCACAAATTTGTTCTGCGTTCAAATACTGGCTTTTCATTAAATAAAAATATTTATTTAATGTAATCAAATCCTCAATCAGGCACTGGTTTGGAATATTGGATCTCACCAAGCAACTCTACGAGGAGAGGGAGTTGCTGTGATATCCCGTCCTGTGGAAGGGACGTAAAGAAGGTTCCCTCTCAGTGATGCATTCTTCGAAAGGAGTCAATGCTGAGGGAGTCCCTACTCAAACTAGGACATCCTCCAGCATTGAAGAGGTTGGAACCCTGTGGAACCAGAAATAAGGATTAGTTCACTAGCTATAAATTGAATGCTGGATATGCACTTCAAGTCGACGTTTCGGTCAGATTGGCCACCATCCACATGGCTGAATGGTGTGTGAGGAGTTTTATTGACACACTTCAGCCCTGAGGATAGTCGCAAATCTAACCGAAACGTCGGCTTGCAAGTGCCTAATAAACGAAATAAAAATAGCAGCATTCGCTCTTTCTTTATTCCTTACTACAAGATCTACTCAGCTATCCACCTCACACTAATACAAAATAAATTTGTTATTATATATCTCCAAAAGAATTAATTTTGAAGATATATAATTGGGTGTATAAAAGTTCTGAATATGGCCTGAGTTCTACAATCTACCAACATAATAAACAAAACATAAAAATGTTGTAGTATTTCCTTCGTTTGTTCAAAATAAAAAGAAGCTATTTAAAAGTAACAGGTTGATATCAACTATAATAGTTAAACTACTCCATCAGTTTCATTAAGAATTTTTGAAATTATTTTTTATTAATAAAAAAATAGTCCGGAATTTTTTATGAGATCTGATCTCCGCATTTCCAAATAAGGAATGGAGGAGTCGAGAAAGAGAGGCGCCTGGGAATCACACACACCGTCTCTCTCATTCCGATGTCGTCTTGGAGATTACATTTATGAACCCCTGTAATCGTAATCTTTTTGAATTCATCGCATCACAATGAGGTGATAGAAAACCAACATTTGACACTTGATGCTTGTCTAATTTCTTTCTTAATTTAGTTAAAAAACTAGCCAGGGGGGCTTTGCTTAAAATTTAGGCCAATATGATATGTATACGTTTCATGAAATTCTGAATAAAATAAGAGGCATTTGTTAGTGCCTATAATGCCTATGTTGGCCGATTCTGGGTTTTAGTGCCTATTTCATCTATAAATGCCTTTTTTTAGTGCCTATTTTAAGTTCAAATAGCCAATTTCAATTATTTACTAGCTATACATAGCCTAAATTTAAAATTTTTCTGAATTATAAAGAAAATATTTCAAGGGGGGGCTAAAGGGGGTAATTACCCCTCCCCGAGATTAAAAAAAAAAATACTTTTTTTCAAAAAAAAATTTATTTTTAATGTAAAATTTTAAAAATTAGTACTTAAAAATTTGATTTGTATTTATATTCTGGCAAACAAGTACATAATTACCGAAATTAAGAAAAAATAGTGTGCTGTGCGACCAGTCACACCAGATTACCAAAAATAAGACATCAATTTTTTAAATTTTTTCATGTTATTTCTTAAATAATGCCTTTTAAGTGCCTATTTTTACAATAAATGCATTTTTAAGTGCCTATTTTAATAATTTTTAGTGCTTAGTTGCCTGCCTATTTTAAAGATTTTTAGTGCCTATAAATTCGAGCCCTAATTATGAGAAGCCAGCCTTGCGCGGGTTTGGCGTCTAGACAGGGGGAGTCTCGCCTCCCCCCCCTTGACCTGCTTCCAGCTGGCTCGGGCCCGCCTGATGGAATTTTTTTTTCTTTTATGGATTAAATAAATAGAATTTGTTTTAATTTGGAGCTTTATTTTTCTTTTTGGCAACCCTACTTCCGGTCATGACGTATAAGGGGGTTGTCAGCTCTTCTTTGTTCGTGTCAAGACATCAGGTAGCAAACAACAACCTGGCTGACCATGTCAATCAGGTAGCTATGAATGGTAGCAGCAAGCAGGCAGGCAAGTGACTCGTCATCCCCGTCGTCCGTTGTCCGATCCGTTCGTCGCCCCCTGCCTCTCTCTCTCTCTCTCTCTCTCTCTCTCTCGCTTTCATTCTTTATGTATATATTTGGTTCTAATGTTTTAATTAGCTAAGAAAACATCAAGTAATTAAGAATGCGACAAAAAAAAGTGCATCTGTCCTGTGACTGATTTGGAAAGAGAGAAAAAAAAATAAATAGCTAAATAAAATTAAACGTTAAGAGAGTTGAATAGAAGGAAAGAAGAATTTATAAAATAGAAATTTGTTTCCAGTATAAAAATGAAGAACTTGGTGGAAGATAGTCATAAGCCACCATTTTTGTAATTTTTGAGATACTAGCCGCGGGGCCCGCCTTTGGCCCCGCCGGCTGGCTCGGGCCCGCCTGCTGCGGATACTCGCCTTTTCTTCTTTTTTTTTTTTTGTATTAAAAACATTCACACTTTTTTCTCAGTCACACTCACATACAGTCAGTCGTTTCGGCAATTTAGGCAATTTAAGACTTTGACGATAACCGTTATTTATGAATTTATTTATGAATTTATCTATATTGGGGTCCAGGCATTCTTATTTAAGCCATAGGGTATCCAAATGCCTTAAATAAAATTATCGGACTGCCTGGGGTCCGAACCCGCGACGTTCGGTATACGAGGTTAGCACGCTAACCTCTATACCAAGCCCCTAGGGCCTTGTCTTCTTTTTTTTTTTTTTTTAAACATTCACACTTTTTTCTCATTCACACTCCCACTCACACACACATTCACACAGTCTTTTCGGCAACTTAGGCCATTTAAGACTTTAACGATAACCGTTGTAATATAATATTATCTATTATGGGGTTCAGGCATTTCTATTTATGCCATCTGGTATCCAGATGGCTTAAATAAAATCATCGGACTGCCTGGGTCCGAACCCGCGACGTTTGGTATAGGAGGTAGGCCCTTGTCTTCTTAATTATGAAAAGAAAATTATTATTATCCCATTCCATTCCAGTGCCTGCTTGAGGATTTGTTTACATTCATGGAATACACAAATGTAAAGAATACATAAATATTTCTCTATACATTTCCTATGGGAGAAATCCCAACTTTAAGAATTCTCAAAAAGTTATAGGAATTTCGGGATGAAAATAATTTTCCTATAATCCCGAGAAGGTCCTCTTTATGCATAAAATTTCATTTCAAAATTAGCGAATTATATATATAGATTAATATATACATTGTATTCTTTAAATATCCCTCTTTATTACCACACAAAGTAGTTTTTTTGAATTTACAATAGTTGGCTGCATTTGATAAGTGGAAGTTCTTTAATTTGCCAGCAAGTGATGATTTGAGAAGTAAGATAGTCATAAGCCACAGCAAAATGGCGCCGAAATATGAAGGGAATGGAAATTTCTCGCCAATATCAATTTAATAAAGGTTTAATTAGATAGATTAAAACTAAAAACACAAGATGATATGTTTCAATATACAGTATTATTAATTGTTAGTCATTGTATCACTTCTGAAGATTACTTACCAATTTATCAAGTGTTTATACCAATAAATAATATCCAACTTTGTTTTTAATTAAATTTTTTTTTCAGTTAGAGCCAACGGTTACCCGTCTAAATTCATTTTATTTTTTCCAAATTCTACTTATTAAAAGAAAATAGGGTAGAAAGTAGAAAAGGGGAATATTTATAACCTGTCCTCGAAGGCAACAGTTAGGCACTTCCTGGAGGTGACCTGGCCAACAAGAAAGGGTCCTCCTCTTTGGCCCTTAGGGCACAGAAATCGAATCCAACATTCTAAAGGAAATTATACATCACACGGTTCATTTGATTTCTTTCTGCGGCCCTTCAGGCTAAAACAACCATTTCAAAATTTCTTTCATTTTAGTATTATTTCAGGTTTCATACATAACATCGAGCTACTCGAAATAAGATTGGATCTTTCCCTCTGCACCCACCTGTGTCTTCGCTGTGTTGTTTGATTGATTTAAAGCACCTCAAGGTCAATCAATAGTTATGCAAAGTTTCATTCGAATTCAAATCTTCTTAGAAACTGAAATTAAATATTTGGACTTGATATTTTAAAAGACGGGGGGGGAGTTTGACGAAACTATTAGGACCATAAACATGACTATATGATCGTCATATGTCAAGGACATTCTAGTCGAGTGACTACAAGTAGCGAGGCGAGAGTGTTTATTATAATTAACTATCTGCGCACTAGGCCTACTCAATGAACAAATAGCATCATTCTGTTTTCAAGTTTGTTTGTTTTTACTTTCTTTTACGTTACGTAGGCCTATATATATATAGAGAGAGAGAAAGTATTGGATTCAGGTCAAAAAATCGATATCGAGTTTTGATGGATGTCACGTTTTGAGGTCCTTGAAGTCCAAAAAGTGGTTTTTGCGACATGGTCTGTCTTTGTGTGTGAACAAAATATCTCAAGAACGAAAACAGCTAGGAGGCTGAAATTTTATATTTAAGTTAAGCACCCCCCTGGCACGTGACACGAAGGTTTTTAATCAAAATCGGCAAATGAATACAAATACTTTACTGATGTTCTTTTTCAGTTTTTATCGATTTCTCAAAATTCACTCCAACGATTGTGATTAAAATTCAAAAAATCAATTATTTTCTAGATGCTCTTTAAAATGTATATTCTCATTTTGCCCTTGAAATCTTATGAAGACCACTTTACTCTTGTACTTCATGGAAAAGATAAAAGAAATGGTTACCATGGTCACACCAAATTTTTTAAATTTATTTCGTACTCTTGTAATACTTGGTAGAAAAGATAAGAGAAATTATGACGATACAAAAAAATCTGGTGTGACAGGCCCAGAACTCAACTTTCAATTACCGAAAATAAAATTGTGATCTGTGCGACCAGATTTTTTTTCAAATGAAATTTAAATATTTAGTAAAAACAGATGGATATTCTGACTAGGTAGACAAGTTGGTGTTATCTATGAAATATGTTCCAACAAACAAAAAACACAAATTAAACTGCTGATTGAATTTATTCAATTTCGATTCTTCATCAGAGCAACTAAAACTTAATTAAATACATTAAGGTTGTTCGGACATTAAGGCACTTTAACATATTAAAAGCTAATTTTTTAATATGTTATTAATCACTATCAAATACGTATAAAATGAAATTTTGAAGCAGATCTGACACAGGGTTAACGTGTAATTAATTTTTAAAAAATTGAAATTTAACATGTAGCCTATGAGGAATAACGACGAAATTCACACATATCGATTTACATAGCCATTTCTGAAACTGATACAAAAACAAAAAAACTTACATTTTATTAATTCACTTCCGAGGAATATGTTAAAAATAAAATCAAAAGTTTCTGCCGACCGCTTTTAAAGATATTTTAACAAGAAAGTCAAAAAATTCTCCAAAATGACAGTCGCCAATATTTAAAAATAATGAATTCTCGAGAGTCAGACCAGCCTGGCAACGTCGCATAACACAAGTGTCTTATCTCTATGTCAGTTACATTTTTTTTTTCAATTTTACAATATTTTTTCTCGCAAATCGTCCATTGTGTTTAAACTGATTTGCATTAAACATTGTAATATATTAAATAAAATAAAATTTAAGGCGTTTAAGATCTAAAATAGATAGTTGATGAATGCAATGTTGCCAGTTCTATATTACGTGAAAAACTGCTCAAGTCAAAAGTCATTCATTTATTATTTTTGGTAATTAAATTATTAACTTAATCCAATTATAAACTATGATAGGTCACGACTAAATTATAATAAGGAATTTTGGCATTCAAATTTTTAATTTTATTTAAAAAAAAATTTAGATTCTATTATGACTTACGATGTACTATCCGAACAACCTTAAAGGCACATTCTGTACTTGTTTGTCAGAATATAAATACAAATCATCAAATTTTTAAGTAACTTATTAATTTTTAAAATTTTACATTAAAAATAATTTTTTATTTTTTTAAATCTCGGGGGGGGGGGGGGTAATTACCCCATTCCCCCCCTCTTGTATCCGAACTTGGGTTCTACTGAAGTAAGATGTGCGATCAGTCAGAACTAGAAAAATAAAGACAAATTTTTAAAAGAAATACTACTCAGATGTAGTATGTAAATAAATAAATAATTATTTAAATAAAATAGATAAAAATCTGGTGTGACTGGCGCACAGCACACAACTTTCTCTTACCTTCGGTAATCGAAAGTTGTGTACTGTGCTTGTCACACCAGATTTTTTGTGTCGACATGTATTTAGTTTCCGACAGTAGGGTACAAGTGAATTCAAGATGTAAAATTTATAAGTATGGGAAAATATTTATATTTTGATACCATGGCAACCATTTCTCCTATCTTTTCTATGGAGTACAAGAGTAAAGTGGTCTTCAGAAGATTTCAATGGCAAAATGAGAATATACATTTTATTGAGAATCTAAAAAATAATTGATTTTTGAATTTTAAAAAAAATCGTTGGAGCAAATTTTGAGAAAATCGAAAAAAACTGAAAAAGTGAATCAGTAAAGTGCTAGTACTTTTTGGTCGATTTTGTTCAAAAGCTTCGTGTCACGTCCCATGGGGGTGCCTAACTTAAATATAAAATTTCAACCTCCTAGCTCTTTTCGTTCTTGAGATATTTTGTTCACAGACACACAGACAGACACACACACACACACACAGACAGACACACACACACACACACACACAGACAGACAGACCATGTCGCGAAAACCACTTTTTTGGATTCAGGGGACCTCAAAACGTGAAGATCCATCAAAATCTCGACATCGAATTTTTGACATGAATCCAATACTTTCTCTCTATATATATATTACATATATACATAGGTAAGAGAAAGTAAAATATTATAAAAGATGGAACAGAGTGAAAAAGAAAAACGTTTCCTAAAAGAGAGAGAGAGAGACAGAGTTGTCTCGCAATATACTCCGTTCAGTATATGATATTTGCAACCTTGGAGTTTTTTTTTCTAGGTAAACAGCATAAAAGGGCGGAAGAATTCGCGCCGCCCGCCATTCCTCATTCACATATACTTCAATTCAGTTCAATTCAAAAGGTCTTTAATATGTTTTTGTTCGTCTCTTCTCTACTCTTATTATTTGCTTCGACAGCCCATTCAGCTATTCGTAAGTTGTTTATTTTATATTCCTACTCTGCACATCTAATTAGTTTGTTGCCAAATGGCCTAATTAAGGCAAGAGTGATACAAAAGGTCAAAGGGTTGGCATCAGTGGCGGATTAATGCAATTTTGTCGGGGGGGGGCGGTTTTTTTATTTTTTTTATTTAAGGATTTTGTGGGCATCTATGGCCATTTAGACCCCTTTCCTATTTATTTAAATTGTTTGGTAACAAATTCAATTGGAAATTAAAGCCCGGAAATCATAATTTCTTTAGATTACTAGTTTTTATAACATTGTGAATTTCTTCTCGGGGGGGGGGGGGGGGCGATCGCCCCCTCGCCCCCCTTTAATCCGCCCCTGGTTGGCATCCCGTCCCCGGCGAAAAAATTTATTTGGATACCAATCTGAATGGTCTCGGATGCCGAAAAAGACCTTAAAACGATTTAAAAAAAAATCTGGTGTGGCTGGTTGCACAGCACACAACTTTCTCTTACCTTCGGTAATGAAAGTTGTCACACCAGATTTTTCGTGTCGACATATATTTAGTTTCCGCCAATATATTAGGGTGCGTACACACCTGCGCTCTGCTCCGCTCGCGAGCTGCTTGTTGTTGTTGTTTTGAGATGCTCGCGAGCCGCTCGCGAGCTGCTCGCCGCGATCCATCTCTTTGGATCGTTGGCAGGTTCGTCAAAATAAATAATTTCAACGAGCAACGAACTTCGAGCCGCGAACTGCTCGCGAGCGGAGCAGAGCGCAGGTGTGTACGCACCCTTAGAATTCAAGATGTCAGAATTTATAAACATGGGAAAATATTTATATTTTGTAACCATGGCAACCATTTCTCCTATCTTTCCTATGATGCACACAAGAGTAAAGTGTGCTTCAAACAATTTTGAAGGCAAAATGAGAATATACATTTGAAAGAGCATCTAAAAAATAATTGATTTTTGAATTTTAATCAAAATTGTTGGAGCGAATTTTGAGTAAATCGAAAAAAAAAAACTGAAAAAGTACATCAGTAAAGTACTAGTACTCTTTGGTCGATTTTGATCAAAAACTTATTTTCACGCTTCAGGGAGGTATCTAACCTAAATATAAAATTCCAACCTCCTAGCTCTTTTTGTTATTGAGATATTTTGTTCACACACACACACACACACACACACACACACACAGAGAGACCATTTGCAAAAACCACTTTTTTTGGACTCAGGCAAGGGCGGATCCAGAGGTGTTTCTCGGGGGGGGGGGGTAATCTCAAAAATTTTTCTGCGAAAAATTTTTTTTTTCGCGGAACCAAAGTTTTCAGGACACAATAATTTTTGCCGCCCGCGGAACATTCCCTCTTTCGCGGAACCGAAATTTTTTCCCGTCCGTTTAAATTTGATTTGTATTTAATACAAATCGAATTTTTACTTTCTCTTACCTATGTATATATGTAATATATATATAGAGAGAAAGTATTGGATTCATGTCAAAAATTCGATGTCGAGATTTTGATGGATCTTCACGTTTTGAGGTCCCCTGAATCCAAAAAACTGGTTTTCGCGACATGGTCTGTCTGTGTGTGTGTGTGTGTGTGGGGTGTGGGTGTGTGTCTGTGTGTCTGTGTGTGTGTCTGTGAACAAAATATCTCAAGAACGAAAAGAGCCAGGAGGTTGAAATTTTATATTTAAGTTAGGCACCCCCATGGGACGTCACACGAAGCTTTTGAACAAAATCGACCAAAGAGTACTAGTACTTTACTGATGCACTTTTTCAGTTTTTTTCGATTTTCTCAAAATTTGCTCCAACGATTTTTTTTAAAATTAAAAAATCAATTATTTTTTAGATTCTCTTTAAAATGAATATTCTCATTTTGTGATTGAAATCTTCTGAAGACCACTTTACTCTTGTACTCCATAGAAAAGATAGGAGAAATGGTTGCCATGGTAACAAAATATAAATATTTTGCCATACTTATAAATTTTACATCTTGAAAATCGAATGTACCCTACTGTCGGGAACTAAATATATGTCGACACAAAAAATCTGGTGTGACAAGCACAGTACACAACATTCGATTACCGAAGGTAAGAGAAAGTTGTGTGCTGTGCGCCAGTCACACCAGATTTTTAAATAGTAGTTTTGAAATTTTACATTAAAAATAATTTTTTTTACAAAAAAAAGAGTATTTTTTAAATGCTCGAAGGGGGGGGGGTAATTACCCCCTTTACCCCCCCCCCCCCCCTGTATCCGCCCTGTATCCGCCCTTGGACTCAGGAGACCTCATCCAATCAATTAAATATTTTATTTAACTTCTATCTGGGATGATTGTAGATTTTTAAATTTATCTGTGATTAAAATAAACAACTATATATTTCTGTTGCCGATCTTAGAGCAAAAAAAAAAAAAATTGTTATTGCCAAACTCAACAACAGCAACTTTATTTTTATCACCTGGAATCATAACTTCATTATACAATTTTTTACTTTTCTTACCTATGTATATATGTAATATATATATAGAGAGAAAGTATTGGATTCATGTCAAAAATTCGATGTCGAGATTTTGATGGATCTTCACGTTTTGAGGTCCCCTGAATCCAAAAAAGTGGTTTTCGCGACATGGTCTGTCTGTGTGTGTGTGGGTGGGTGTGTGTGTGGGTGGGTGTGTGTGTGTTCAATTTTAAGCATGAAGGAATTGAGCTAGGAGGTTGAAATTTTATATTTAAGTTAAACAGCCCCCGGGACCGGAAAAATAAGCTTTTAATCAAAATCGGCCAAAGAGTACTAGTACTTTACTGATGTACTTTTTCAGTTTTTTTCGATTTTCTCAAAATTCGCTCTAACGATTTTGATTAAAATTCAAAAATCAATTATTTTTTAGATGCTCTTTCAAATGTATATTCTCGTTTTGCCCTCAAAATTGTTTGAAGCACACTTTACTCTTGTGCTTCATAGGAAAGATAGGAGAAATGGTTGCCATGGTAACAAAATATAAATATTTTCCCATACTTATAAATTTTACATCTGAATTCATATGTTCCGTACTGTCGGGAACTAAATATATGTAGACACAAAAAATCTGGTGTGACAAGCACAGTACACAACTTTCGATTACCGAAGGTAAGAGAAAGTTGTGTGCTGTGCGCCAGTCACACCAGATTTTTTTTTTGTAATGTTTTTTTCTTCATTAATTTCTTTAAGATATAAATAGAAATCATGAAACCAAATTGTTAGTATATTTTAACTAAGAGATTATGTTCACATTACAACAGGCATTTTTTAAGGGATGAATTTTAAAATAAAATAGTTGAATAAAAGGATAAACAAGAAGAAATTGCAGCTAATGAAGTTTCTAAATTTGGACCACCATCAGAGCTGCTTCGATACCATTTCTCTCTATATCTCACTGTATATTATTCACTTAGTTCTTTTCCTATTCCAGCAGTCTTCTTGGATGTTCGATGTTACAGGGGGGATGTATGACTGTAGAGTGGATAATATACAGTGGGATGGAAGAAAAACGGTATTGAAGCAGCTCTTGTTGATGGTTCAAACTTAGAACCGAAAAGTGATTGGACTGAATCTCAATAAAAAAACTACATTGGCTGCATTTCTTCTTGTTTTTCCTCTCTTTTAACAGATATTCTTAATATTTATTTATTGGTAATTACAGAATCACTTTTTTTACTTTCTCGTATAGAATATAAAGAGAAAGTATTGTAATCGTAAAAAAATTCGACTTCGAGATTTTAATGTTACTCCACGTTTTAGACCTCCCCTGAGTCCAAAAATACCATTTTGGGCATTATGTCTGTGTGTCTGTGTGTGTGTCCGTGTATGTGTGAACAAATTCATTTGTTTATATTTACATGTTTTTTAATGACACCTGTATGATTTTGTTTTGATTTTTCTTTCCAAAATTAACGAAAATTTTCTTTTCTTCTGTGATTATTTCAAAAACTATTCAGTTTTCGGAAAAATGTCAAAGAATAAAAACTTTTTAAAATAGAGTATTTTATCATAATATAACAAAGAAATTGAAAATTTCGAAATTTCTGAAAAAACTTATTAGGTAAAGTACTACTTCCAAGTGAGCGTATTTACTCCAAAAGTTGATAGAAATCTACAATTTTAGTGTAAGGAGCATATACCAAATTTCATCAATCTTGCTGCTTTGGTTTCTAAGCAATCGTGTTAACACACACACACACACACAGACATAATGCCCAAAATGGTTTTTTTGGACTCAGGGAGGTCTAAAACGTGGAGTAACATTAAACTCTCGAAGTCGAATTTTTTTACGATTACAATACTTTCTCTTTATATTCTATACGAGAAAGTAAAAATGTAACCTATTGTAAGCTGGGAACTGGCTTAAAGGGTTTTTTGGCCAGGGCCAATTCATTCAAGGGCGGATACAAGGGGGGGGGTAAAGGGGGGTAATTACCCCCCCCCCGAGATTTGAAAAAAAAAAATACTTTTTTCGAAAAAAATTCACTTTTAATGTAAAATTTTAAAAATTTGATTTGTATTTAGGCCCTATATTCTGGCAAACAAGTACAAAATGCGCTTTTAAATTACTGAAATTAAGAAAAAAATGTGTATTGTGCGACCAGTCACACCAAATTCACCCCCCAAGAACAGGGGCGGCGCGTCCACTAGGCGAACTAGGCGGCCGCCTAGGGCGGCAACCTGGAGAGGGTGGCAAAAATGTAAAAGAAAAAAAAATTTTTGGTCCCGCAAGCGGCACCCCAAAAAATTAGGTTCCGCGGGCGGCAAAAATTTTGTGTCTCTAAAAAAAGGTAAAAAATTTTTTCGGGCGGAAAAAATTTTGGTTCCGCGCAAGAGAAAATGTTCCGCGGGCGGCTTACACGGGAAAAAATTTTGGTTCCGCGAGAAAAAAAAAAAATTTTCGCAGAAAAATTTTTGAGATCAGGGAAAATTTTAAGGAGGGGGGCGGCAAATTAAATTTTTAAAGTTTTTTTTTTTGGGGGGGGGGGGACGCAAAAAAATATCTTGCCTAGGGCGGCAGAATAGCTTGCGCCGGCCCTGCCCGAGAAACACCTCTGGATCCGCCCTTGAGTTCATTTCATTTAATTTTCTATGCTAGATGCAGATAAATTGAATTAGTTGTCATTTGTGAATCATGGTATAATCGGCAATTTGCGGGTCATACTTTGGCGACTTTTGTTAGTGAGGTCTATTGAGAAAAACGTAAGTGATTGTTTTTTTAAATGAATCCATTTGTATTACTATTATTAAATGGCAATTTCATTTTTTTAAATAAAATTAGCCATTCACTAATATTAGTCTTTCTTTCTTCTTTCTCTCTTTTTTTTTTTTTCCTTGAATGAATTGAATCTCTCTCTTACGTCATTGTTTGGTTCTCTATCAATTTTTCTTAACAACAAATTAAATGTCAAATTAATCATCAACAAACTTTTTTACCAAGGATTCCAAGATTATTTTTTATTACATTCACATTCACTAGAGGTGTAAAAAAAATTTTTTTGAGGAGGAAAAAAATCATTTTTTTTTCATGTTTTTTTCAAATTCTGACTAGCCATTAGAAATGAGGTGTTGTCGGTATGAATGAAACGATACCACTGAGGTTTCGGATACTTTTACTAGATACCGTATCGAAGAGTTGTAAAGTATCGATGCTTACTCGTATCGGTCAATTGTTTTTATACAATTAAAAGTTAAGTAAAAATAGTAGGAAGTACGGATATTGTACGTATAATTGATATAGGCCTAATAAAAAACAATTAGTAGTATATCGAATAGAACAAAGAAAAAAAAATCTGGTGTGACTGGCGCACAGCACACAACTTCTCTTACCCTTCGGTAAGAGAAAGTTGCGCACTGTGCGCCAGTCACACCAGATTTTTTCAACATGCGCAAGAGCATCTAAAAAATAGTTCATTTATGAATTTTAAAAAAAATCCTTGGAGGGAATTTTGAGAAAATCGAAAAAAACTGAAAAAGTACATCAGTAAAGTACTAGTACTCTTTGGCCGATTTTGTTCAAAAGCTTATTTTGAGATTCTTCAAAAAGGTACCTAAGTTAAATATAAAATTTCAATCCGGTAGCTCAATTCCTTCATGCTAAAAAAAGTGGGTACACACACAGAACACACACACACACACACACACACACGCGCACACACACACACACACACAGACCACCCATTGCGGGACCCACTTTTGGACTCAGGGGACCTCCAAACATGTTATATCCATCAAAATCTCGACATCGAATTTTTGACATGATCGCAATACTTTCTCTCTATATATATATTACATATATACATGAGGCAAGAGAAAGTAAAGTCTGGTGGGATGGTCGCAGAACACACAACTTTCCCTTACCCTTCGACAAGAGAAAGTTGTGTACTGTGCTTGGTCATTACCACATTTTTTGTGTCGACATATATTTGGGCACCGATAGTACGGTACATTTGAATTCAAGATGTAAAATTTATGTGTGGGAAAATATTTATATGTTGTTACCATGGGAAATTTCTGCTATCTTTCCTATGGAGTAAAGTGGTCTTCAGAAGATTTCATTGATAAAATGAGAATATACATTTTAAAGAACATCTAAAAAATAGCTGATTTATGAATAAAAAAAAAAAAAAAATCGTTGGAGAGAATTTTGAGAAAATCGAAAAAAAAAACTGAAAAGTTACATCAGTAAAGTACTAGTACTCTTTGGCCGATTTTGATTAAAAAGCTTATTTTCACGGTCCAGGAGGGTACAAAACTTAAATATAAAATTTCAACCTCCTAGCTGATTCCGTTCCTGAGAGATTTTGTTCACAGACAGACCATGTCGCGAAAACCACTTATTTGGATTCAGGGGACCTCAAAACGTGTATATCCATCAAAATCTCGATATCGAATTTTTGACTTGAATCCAATACTTTCTATATATTTCATATAATGGGGTAAGAGAAAGTAAAATGCAGAGGTACAAACCATTCCACTTATTTCTATTGTAAATAAGTACAAATTTACGAAATAAAATGTAAATATTCTTCCTACCTAACTAATCATAGCGAACATGCACAGAATTAAAAATGTCCGATTTTTGGCTGCAATGCTATGTGGGAGTATTTTTGACCCATACCTACTTGGTACTCGAAAGTATTGATTCGAAAAGTACTTGGTGTTCAAAAAAGAAAAGTTAGTCGTTTCATCCCTAGTTGTCGGTTTTGATTCAGTACGATTTGCTCACCTTAAAAAAAAATTTCTTTTTCCATTCATTTCGTTTGTTCCCTGCAGGGCCGGATCTAGGGGGGGGGGGGCAGTGGGTGCATGTGCCCCGGGCGGCAGATATCAGGGGGGCGGCAATTAAAAAAAAGATTTACTAAAAAAAAGGTGAAATGATATGAATTTTGTATAGAAAATTTTAAGGAGGAGGGGGGCAAATTAAATTTTGCCCCCCTTTAAAAATCTCGTAGTTCCGGCCCTGGTTCCCTGGATGTAAATAAATATTTTTGTTAAGGACACACTGAAACATACATATGTAATAGATTATAATTCATATTGTTCCCATAATAATAATAATAATAATAATTTTTTATTTAAAAAAAAAAATTGAATGAAGGTTATCTCACATTTCTAATAAAATTGTAGGAAATGTTAAAAAAGATAATTGAGATAATAGAAATTTTTTTTTTTTTTTTTTGAGAGCAAGATGATGAGTTCATAATTTTATAGAAGGTAAATTATACTTCATCAATTGTTTCGTAATCGAGGAGGATATCTAGAAAATAATTCATAGCTAGGCTAAATATAAATATATGCACTTTTTAACATCAAAGGCCATGATTTTTTTAACAATGACATATATTAACTTATAATAAATTTCTGCATTTCCTTTCACTACTGAAAATTGGGAAGGAGGGAGGTGGGGGGAGGATTCCGAAGCCCGAGCTCTTTAAAGCTTTAACTTCAAATTAAAAAAAAAAAAAAATTAAGATCCTACCAAATTAATTTCCTGAGGCTACGGGATTCTCTCTCTGTTCACCAACGATATTTTTACTTTCTTTTACCTCTATATAGGTTAATATATATAGAGAGAAAGTATTTGAATCATGTCAAAAATTCGATGCCAAGATTTTTGACGGATATACACGTTTTGAGGTCCCCTGAATCAAAATAGTGGTTGAATAATAGAACGTGGCTGTAGCTGATCTCTTTTCCATTAAACACATCAAAATAGTGGTTTTTCGCGACATGGTCTGTCTGTGTGTCTGTGGGTGTGCTTTGAACAAAATAACTCAAGAACGAAAAGAGCTAGGAGGTTGAAATTTTATATTCAAGTTAGGCACCACCTTGGGACATGACACGAGTTTTTGAACAAAATCAACCAATACGTTTTTTTAAACTTTTACTGATGCACTTTTTCAGTTTTTTTCGATTTTCTCAAAGTTCGCTCCAACGATTTTTGATTAAAATTAACAAATCCATTATTTTTTAGATGCTCTTTAAAATGTATATTCTCATTTTGCCATTGAAATCTTCTGAAGAGCACTTTACTCTTGTACTTAATAGAAAAGATAGGAGAAATGGTTGCCCTGGTAACAAAATATAAATATTTTCCCATATAAATTTGACATCTTGAAAATAGAATGTACTTTCGATTACCGAAAAAGCAAACATTCGGTTTAGTTTAAAAAATCTGGTGTGACTGGCGCACAGCACACAACTTTCTCTTACCTTCGGTAATCGAAAGTTGTGTTCTGTGCTTGTCACACCAGATTTTTTGTGTCGACATATATTTAGTTTCCGACAGTAGGAGTACAATTGAATTCAAGATGTAAGAATTTATAAGTATGGGAAAATATTTATATTTTGTTGCCATGGCAACCATTTCTCCTATCTTTTCTATGGAGTACAAGAGTAAAGTGGTCTACAGAAGATTTCAATCACAAAATGAGAATATACATTTTAAAGAACATCTAAAAAATAATTGATTTTTGAATTTAAAAAAAAATCGTTGGAGCAAATTTTGAGAAAATCGAAAAAAACTGAAAAAGTGCATCAGTAAAATACTAGTACTCTTTGGTCGATTTTGTTCAAAAGCTTCGTGTCACGTCCCATGGGGGTGCCTAACTTAAATATAAAATTTCAACCTCCTAGCTCTTTTCGTTCTTGAGATATTTTGTTCACACCCAGACACACAGACAGACAGACAGACCATGTCGCGAAAACCACTTTTTTGGATTCAGGGGGCCTCAAAACGTGAAGATCCATCAAAATCTCGACATCGAATTTTTGACATGAATCCAATACTTTCTCTCTCTATATAGGTATATATTACATATATACATAGGTAAGAGAAAGTAAAAATGAGTTTGTAGTAAAGTTCTGAGGATGATGTTTTGACATCGAAACATCATCCTCAGAATAAACCAAATAAAATTTTTCTTTTAAACTTAACATTTATTTATTATTAAATTACTTGCTAGTTCTGTCTTTGCTGCTAGGCTAGTATAGAAGTATAGAGCTATTGACCTTCCCCTTGCCCCCCCCCCTGGCGCCCCTTCTGCCTGCCTTTTATGCTATCAATTCGCCGTTTCCTCTATCTCCCCATTTAATTTGATTGTTAGTAACATTTTATTTATTCTTAATTGTTTCAGCTGATTATGTCAAAGTATGTCGTCGCTCAGAGGCGGATTACAACAAATGTGTATTGGATTCAATTGAAGCGATCCGTCCATATCTGAATGAGGGCATTCCAGAAATGAATGTCCCACCATTAGAACCTTTCCAAGTTCCTGATATGCATATTGAGAGAGAAACGATGAGGGCTTAAAATTGGCTCTCAATGTCACCAATTGTATTGCTCATGGAGCCTCACAATTTCGTGTTACTCAACTCAAGTCAGCAGTTGCCCTTAATCTTAGTTTTTCATCCTTAAGATATTATTTTAAATCAACCGGGATTACTGACAAGACATTCTATTGATGACTTATTTAGCAAAAATTACGAACTCGATAATATCTATATCAGGGACAGGGGCGTATATAAGGGAGGGCGGTCCCCCCCCCGAAAATATAGGGGTATACAGACATTAGTGGGTCTCGCCCCCCCCCCGAAATGTTTGATAGGCCTGTTCCGCAGGGAGAGGAAATGTTCCACGGGGCGGCAAAAATTTTCCTCTCTCTAAAAAAAAAAAAAAAAAGCACGGGAGGGATTAAATATTTTCGCAGGGCGGAAAACTTCGGTTCCACAAAATAACATTTTTCGCAGGGCGGGGCGTAAAAAATTTAGTTAATTAAAAAAAAAATTTCCTCAGGCCCACCGAAAAAGATTTCTATAAACGCCCCTGATCAGGGGTGCTTAAACTGTGCTCCGCGGACCTCCAGGGATCGGCGAAGTGGTTGCTGGGGGCACCGGCGTAACTAGCCTTTGAGGGCGGAGGGGGCGAAGCTCAACTGGGGCTCAGTTTTTCGTTCGACCTTTTTTTTACTTTTTTTAGTATTCTAATCTCGTTCGATCTTTTTTTTATAATTTTTCTCCGGATGTGTGATATAGGCCTAAAATCATTTTAATATGAAATTTGAAAAAAAAAATAGCCGGAGAATTTGGGAAAAAGCCGGAAAGCCGAATGCGCGAGGGGAGCCAAAAGCTTGATGGGGGGGGGGGCGAGCGTCCCACTTTGCCCCCACCTGGATACGCTGCCACTGGCTGGGGCTGGGCGTCCACGAAACAATTTCTAGTTAAAATATTATTTATATTATATGAAATATACAATTTCATAAAATGAAAGCAATTTAATTGAATTTTTAAAACGACATAAAATGCTGTG
>JAKCPI010013599.1:0-11673 GCA_023213315.1 Euborellia annulipes
GATATTCATGAATACCTCAATTCGGATTTGACTAAACACTAAACTACTTCCATATTTGTTAAACATAGTTTTATATAATCGAACTGAAAAATACGATTGACAAATAAATATGAAATGAAAAAGAAATATGTACATATTGATTTATGCTGAGGAACTTTGACAGATGAAACAATTTAATCTATCCCTATTCGTTCTATTAATTATGTATTATTTGAGGTGATTTTAAGCAATAAAAGATTCTAAATAATAAATTTCTAGTTTTATTGAATTTGAAATTAATTTAGTCCCTGGTGGCACGAATACAAAGGTTTTAGGAAAATCTTGAAAATTCTCAAAGTTCAAAGGCGATGGAAAAAATATGACCTCTATGGATCAGGACCACCCTAATATGCATATTAAGATAAGAGAAAGTAAAAATTAATTGAAATTTTTTTAAATATAGTAGCGTATTTAAATTATAAAATTTTAATATGAGAAGCCATTGCAAAATAAATTACTTCAATGTGGAAAGCAACCGCTGGTGTATTTTTCTCCGAAAACCTTATATATATTAATTGATTTGGATACAAATCAATTGAAATAAATAGGGACCGGTTCTAAATGGCCGAAAAATACCATAAATAAATTTTAAAAAAGAAAAAACTCAATGGCCTCGGCCCAAAATGCAAAATTAAAAAAAAAAGCATATTATATTAAAAAAATTTGAAAAAAAGTCTATAAAAAAGTCGTTTTATTCAAAAAAAAGTCTCTGACAGGCAAAAAAGTCGTTTTTTGAAAATCTCAAAAAACGTTTCTGGAAAAGTCTCAAAATTGACAAAAGTCGAAAGACTTTTTTTCGGCTCTTTAATTATAAGTAATAATTTTTATCTTTCATTAGACGTCCACAGCCCAGTTACAATCTCGTCAAATTTTTGTTATTTTTTTTCTTATCACCTTCTCATCAAATTATACTAATTGGATCAAATAAGAGAGAATTCTATTTAAATACTTAAAATAGAATTGTTAATTTCTTTCTTTATACTTTCCATTTCAGAAGTAGCTAAGTATATCTCTTCTCTGTCTCTAAAACAAGAATTTTCACTTAAATTGTTTTGGAACTTAGGGGGCATAAAAAGAGATATAATAGACATTTCTTGTAATTTAATTAATATTAAATAATTAAAGATATATTATAATTAATGATGATTTATGTTAAATTATGACTCACCCCAAACATGGCGCGGAGGTCGGGATCTCTGAATCGGAAAGGGATGTTGGAGACATGAAGCCTCTTTGGCTGGTTCTTGTTGGCGTCATCTTTAACGCTGAGCGCCGTTACTGGTACTGGGGGTTGTGCTCCACCTGCTGCTGCCGCCGCCGCCGCTGCAGCCGCTGCAGCTGCCGCCGCTTGTGCTGTCGCCGCCGCAGCGGACGGTTCCGCTTCCGGTTCCGTTTGCTGGAAATGCAGCGCGCACGCGAGGGAAGGTTAGACGGGCAAAACTACACCAAAATTTTCATTATTATTAATAAATTATTCATAAATCAAAATTCGTATTGTAGGATAGGTAATTTAGGGACGGATATCCTTTATCAGAGAGAGCTGATTTTAATCCCGCTATGATAAGAGAAGGGGATGTAAAAAAAAAAGCCCTTAAGCATAAACAAAATTAACAAATTGATGTAAAATTCATGGATTTAGAGTTAAAAACACATTAAAAGTATTAATGGATTTGAAAATGTATAATAAACACAGATATAGAACAAAAACGGTAAACAAATTAATTTCTTTACTTATAAATATAGCAGGTAGTTAGCTAAGATATAGATAAAAAAAAAAAGGAAAAATAGAGGAGTTAAAGTGCAAGTCGACTGAATGGCTAAACAGTAAGTCTAAAAAGAAACAAGACAACCTAGTTATATACAGTATATATAAAAATAACGGCCTTAATTGCTCGATGCTGTTTTAAATAAATTTAAATGAAAATATTGATAATTTATATTATTGATTTTGCTACAATTCGAACAGACTATAAATGTCAAGAAATTAGAAATAAACATCACTCAATTATTTGAATAATTTTATGTCAGTTTATTATAAATCAAGAGTTGTGAGTTCAAATCTCAGGCAGTCGGATGAAAATTTATTTAAATTATTTGAATATGTATAAATAAATACTGTATGTCATTAAGAAGACGAGCTATTCCTCGAGAAAATAAATAAATATTTTTTATTATTCAATTCCTTTTGGCTGCCTGCTCACTTGTCTTCTAATTTTTAAACTAAGTCCTCTAAATGTCACACTTAATAGTTTAAAAGTCTATGTGGCCTCAGATGCCAAGAAAAGACTTAAAAATAGCGAAATTTTTAATCAGAACCATATAGCAAAAATTCTTTCAAAAGAACAAGCGGATGAAAAATTCCTAACTTTTCCATATATTATTGTAGTTCTTTAAATTTAAATGATGTAATAAGTAATCTTAATTTTTAAATTTATGTTGATTGACAAAATTAAATATGATTGTTAATTTAATTTAAATATTTTTGTCAAGAATAAATAAGGGAATTAAAAATTTTTTTCTGCATTTTTGTTATAAAGTGCTTTACAAGTAGCTTATGTCTTAAAGTGAAATTTTAAGACTGAAATCTTAGCGTATACTTTTTATTAATGATACAGATAAATCATGATAAACTAATAATTGATAATTCTACCCCCAATGAAGTGACACCTTGAGTAAAAATAATGAAAATGAATAATTATTTAATTTTGGTTAATCACAAGCGTGAAAATCATGGATGCTCCTCGAGACATCAAATTGTTTAAAATGATGAGAATGAAGTTGAGATTAAAAAAAAAAATATTTTCATTCTTTATTAAGCATTTAGATGTTAATAATATGCACTAAAGAAATTTGAAATTATTTGACCAAACATTTATTTAGATATTTTTAATTAAATTATGTAAATTTTTATATAATATTTTTAAGAGTAAATAGGGCTACTTTATTAAAATTTATTAATTAATAAAATAGTCCGTCGGAATTTGCATTTAAAATGGGAGTTTGTTTGCAAAGTTTGTATGCTGTCTCGATTTTTTTTTTTTTTTTTGGGAAATCTTTCGTTATTATACTCGTAAAAGATACTCGTATAAAAATTTTATTTTAAAAATAGGAATTGAAAAATTGTAAATAAACACATTTAAATGAAGCTAAAAAAAAAAATAATTAATGAATTTAAATCAAACCGAATTGATTGATAGATTGGAAGCTGTTAAATCAATATTCCGAGTGGAAATATTAGTAAAGAGATTTGCTCGTTAATTAAAAATTTAGAAATTCTATTTAAAGAAAGGTACGCACTTTTGGTTTAAAAATATAAATTCACATTATGAGAGAAAGTCTGTTTAAAGTTTAATAAGACCCATTTAATAAAAAGTTTTAAAACATATTTGTTTTGCATGGTACAAATAATAAAATGAATGGAGATATTGTTTTAGAAATACGTAATATCATTTTATATTATATAATTTTCATTATTTAATTTTTGTTTTCTAAAAAAAAAAAAGAAGAAAGCTGTCCTCTTCTGTGTATAAATTTAAAGAATTAAAAACTAATATTGGTATAACTGGCTTTTTTTAATCCAACATCTTAAAAATAATTAAAAAAGTTTGAATTTTAAGACTTCGAAATACACATAACGCTCAATAAAGAATTTGTCTTTCGTTACCATGAATTAGTACTACTAGTATTTTTCTACTTGAAAATAATCAGGGCCGCTGGAACGAATTTGAATCAGGGAGGGGCAAAAAAATTTTTTTAGAAAATTAAAATAATTTAATATGTTCAAATAGTATAAAACAAAAACAAATCTACTATAAAACTTTAAAAATTTTAAATAAAATTAAAATTTTAAAAAATTTGCTAGTGATTTTATCAAAAATTTTTGAAAAAAAATGAATTTCTTACTCTTTTAATTTTTTTTTAATTTAGAAGATTTTATTTTTCAAAAGTAAAAATATATCATTTTTAAAAATAAATGAAATAAAAGAAGACATATTGCCCCCCTCTGCCCCCCCCTCTATAGGATGCCAGGGGGGGACAATGTACCCTTGCCCCCCCTCCCAGTTCCGGCGCCTATGAAAATAATATAAAGTCCCTTAGAGTTTAGATAAAGATCAGTGCTCGCTTCCCGTCCCAACTAATAATAAAAAAAACAATTTTTTTTTATTTAGAAAACTATTTAAATAGCTACCAAATTGATTTAAATAAATATAGATTTGCCTAAATTGTGCAAGCTACTGAAAAAGGATTAAATTTCTTTGTAAAAAAATTACATAAAACTAAGTACGTATATAAATTTTTCCATTATGTATTTCGTTTAAAAAAATCTGGTGTGACTGGTACCTTTGGTAATTGAAAGTTGTGTTCTGTGCTTGTCACACCAGATTTGTTGTGTCGACATATATTTAGTTCCCCGGTGGTACATTTGAATTCAAGGGGAAAATTTATAAACAAAGAAAAATATTTATATTTTGTTAGCATGACTATTTCTGCCTTACCTATGAAGTACAGTATAATGCGCTTCGTACAATTTTTGGGAGAATAAGAGTTTTAAAGAGCATCTAGAAAATAAGTAATTTAAGAATTTTAATCAAAATCGAATTTGGAGAAAATCGAAAGAAAAAAAAAAAAAAAAACTAAATCAGTAAAGTACTTGTACTCTGGCCGAATTTGTTCAAAAGCTTGGCTAACTTGAATAATTTTATTGTTTTCTTGCCATCCTCAGTGTTAATAAAATTAAACAAGAGATGAGATTTTGAAGCTCTAAAGTTATTTCTTTAGCTGAAAGTATATTTAAGATGCAAATGTTTTTTTTTTTTTTTTTTTTTAACTTCATATTGCCATTTGTAGGGGAAAATAATAATAAGAAAACAAAATTTCACTTAAAAAATTGTTAGACTAATAAAAAACTGTTTGAAATTTTGCCGAATAGTATATATAGTAATAGAAACGTGGCTCAAGAAGTTCACGAAGCTCGTTGAATTAGAGCAACATTTTGCTCTAGGTTTTAATTATTTTAAAGATACTAATTAAAGTCTTTTAGTCATTAAAGTAAAATAAGATGCAATGCATTAAATAACAAATACTTGCGGTAATTAAACGCCTTCTAAATCTATTAATTAAATACGAATACGAAATCTCTAATTTAGTTTCCACCCCCCAAAACTAACACAGCGAGGAAATGTCCTCCCATTGAACTAAAACAAATGCTAAGGTTGAAATTTAAATTTTATTAAAAGCATAATATAAAATAAATTTGGAATTAATTTCAAGAGGAAGGTTACTTATGATGGATAAGGTAAAATTTAATTATAACAAAATGTTTGATTGTAGAGCCTGAAGATGGAGTTTTTATCTCCGAAACTGTAAAATTATCTGCAGAAAAACAGTCACAATTATATCTCTACAATCATTTTGTTTTAAATAAATTTTACCTTATCCATCATAAGGAACTGCGAGTAATTGAAATTGATTCTATAAAAACTCGTATAATCCAGTTAAATTTGGAATATATTTACCAACAGATTCTACTTTTGAACTTCTATGAAACTCCTCTTTCACCATCTGAGAAAAAGCAAAATGTATAAAAAATTTTAACTCGGAATGATTAATGGCCAGAACCATAAATATTCATTAGATATCCTTTTTTTAGCTATATGGAAAAAAAATCTCTGCCCGTCACATTAAACTGTATCAATCTGATTAATAAGGTACTTATCAGAAGAAATCTTATCAAAATAGATATGGCAACTGACAAAAAGACAAACGCCCGCATTTATATATTTTTTGAATGGGAAATTACTTCTGACATTTTTTAAAATTAACAAATAAAAATTAATAAATCAAAGATCTCCATCTCGCTTTGATTAATGAACATCTGGCTTGATGTTAGAGAATTCGATCAGAAAAAAGAAAAAAATTCAATGAAGAGCATTCAATTTTGAATTGATTAAAAAAAAAAATGTCCAAACAAGCGTTTATGTTAAAAAAATAGTAAAATAATATTATTGAAATTTTTCAAATAAGTTCATTAAGGGCATTATTTAAATTAGCCGGCGTGTAGAACATTATTTTCTCTTTTGTTTGATTGACGATGAATAATTATTATGCCTGTCTGCTTCCTACTATTACATGTTCTAGATTTTTTTTTAATAAATAGGTCATTATTTTCTTAAATCGTTATACAAGGAGATGCAGATAAAGTAAAAATGGAATGAAATTTAATTTTTTTCTTAAGGCTCAAATTCGTTGGCACTTTGAATTGCAGAGAGATTATAAAAACTGGGAAAAGGTCGTAAACAATTCCAAAGGGGATTTAAGAGTTACTTTATTCATTACAACTTCTGTGCTCTCGACAGAGGACCAGAGCTGACAATTGCAATCAATACCAAGTTATATTAAATAAAACAAATTCGGGACATTTTTTGCCTTTCTACTACAAAATTTTGAATTTTCCCATAATATATTTATATAATTGAAGAAAAAGTCATAGGTTGAGTGATTAAAAACCTACATAATCTACAAAAAAAAGAAGCTAGTTAGTTATTTAACCCTGGTGCACTAAAGTCACGCACCAAACCCATTAGCCGGTTTTGGGTTATATCTCTCTATTCCCTGATCCGATAGACCTTCCTTTTTCTCTAAGTCAAAGCAGGATTCTTTATTTATCTGGAGTAATGATAATGGATGAATGACTGTTAGTCTGGATTAATTTTAATTTATAATATTTGGAAATTAATTTAAACTGCGTCAAGATGCCCTCAGATGCCGAAAAATATTTTAAAAAAATTATTTATATTAATAGAACCTTATTATTGAAAAATACTGGGATAAAAATAAAAAAAAAGGTGTTAACTTGTAGATTATTTTTAAATAAATTCAAGAATTTTATTAAAGAATTAATTTTCAATTAGATATTTATTAAATCTGTTTAAAAAAAAATTCTATTCAAATTTAATGAAAAGAACGTCATTAGTAAATTGTTACTTAATAAATAATTATAGTACAAATAAATATGTCAGGAATAATTTTCATTCCATTATCGTTCAAAATGATCCTCTCGTGTATATATTAAACATTAAGTCGATAATGGAATTTGTTAATGACACCCTTACAAGCACTATTGTTCGCTCATTCAAGTTCGGGCCCCGTTTTAATTGAGGGGTTCTCGGTGACAGTGCTCTTCATTACAGACTAGCTACAATTACAATATTAATTTCAAATTAGAAATAATTAATTCTTGTTGCACACGATAGAAAATATATATTTATTTTTTTTTTAATAAAATGGCGTTTGTTCGTTTTCCGCCTTTGTGAAATTGTGATGTTTGTGAGTCGTTAATAAATAATAAAATTCCTATAAAAGAGTAATTAAATTCTTTTCTGATGGAAACACTGAGGTTGACTTATAAGTCAGCTTTATTAAGTTTATTTCCTCATTCCTTGGTCTAAAGAAAACCACTCCGATTGCTTGTTTATTTAGAAAACATCTGCTGCCATAATCATAATCAGTATTTGAAATTTCTTAATTAAAATTAGTCTTTAAGTCAAAAGACAAAACATTTGTAACATTGCAAATAATTTAAAAAAAAAAGTTCAAAATAACAATATTCTTAGAGTAGTAGGATACTAATTATTCGGATTTTCAATTAATCGCAAGTGGGGTGATCAGCTTTATTATTTTCTTTTACTTTTTCTGATTTAAGATTTATTAAATAATTCAAAGAATTCACCGATGGCTCTAGTAGAAACTTTCTTAAATTTAATTAAATTCTCAATTCTCTAGATAAATAAATAACACTATGTTAAGTTTCAAAAGTTAACTTCGAAGCATAAGCTAAAAATAAAAACACTTTGAAACTTAACCTAGTGTTTATTTATCTATAATTAGAGGAAATTTAATTAAATTTAAAATTTATTATTTTATTATGAACTTTCACTTTCTTCCTAGGTTTTATTTTTGTATTAATATAGTCTTTTCGTTTTCTATTGGGGTATTTTTGTAAATTATACAAATTTCAAATTTCCGCCTGAAATATTAATTAATCTATTTGCTAGTTAAATTGTTTCGTGAACTAAACTTAACTTAATGTCAAAGGGTGTTACAATAAAATTCGTTCATTGGTGTTATTTAATAACTGGTATACTTTTTTATGTGATAGCATAAAATTAATTTTTTTTTTTTTAATTTTTTGATTTGTTCCAATCAGCCCGGGAAAATAAAGTTTTAACTCTTTTATTTAGTTAAAACACCAATTCCATAGAGAGAAAGGGAGGGAAAAATTTTTTTTATAATCATTTCAAAAAAAAAAAAAAAAAAGAACAAATTCTGCTCGGAATATTTTTTTGTCCAAGAAAGTCTATCATGGGGATGTAACGAAGAAACGAACAAAAAAAGTAAAAAATTGGGAATAAATAGAGGAAAAGAGAGAGAGACATGGAAAGGAAAAAGTCGCCTCAAAGGGTTTCTTTACTCAAAGTCAGATCAGACCTCACACATCCCTAAGGGTTTACAGTTTCAAGCTTAGTTTGGTCTAAGAAAAAGAATTATACTCTAATGCGGATGTATTTTTTAGGGAAATGAAAAATAATAAAAAAAAATATTAAATAAAGATTGATATAGTTGACGTTTTGAAAACAAAACGATTCTTTCTTCGGGAGTCTAAATATATAGAAAAATTCAACTAATTCATTAGTTAAATAAAAAATACATACAAAATTATTTTATTTGTATTCTTACAAATGATAATTCCCGGTGATTTGGTTATAAGTGTGAGAAAAAATAATCTAAGTTCGTTTGATCCAGAAATAATAATATGACAATCATTTTTTTTTTTTTTCAACATATAGGTCTATATTTAAATATATGGTTTGTGGGACACTATCTGCTCGAAGGCAGGTTGACATTCAAGAAGCGGACGAGAATTTCTAAGTTGAGATATAGGCCTATATAACATTGTCCTTTTATAAATAGTGAATTATTATCCAAGAAATATTTAGGCCTATTATTCAAATATAGTGTAGGTCTAATGTAAAAAATTCTATTTTTATTTTTTTTAATCTAGATTTAATTTTATTGAATTATGTAAAAAAATGATTTTATCTATTATCTAATTCTATTATAAATTTGTTCATATTGATTAAAAAAAAAAAAAAAAAAAAACTATAATTAAAGTAAAACACGAGAATGAAATAAAAATTTGAATATTTTATTCATTGCAGGTACGAATAATTGGATTTTATTTTTTATTTAAGTGTTTAATAAATAAATTTTGTAATTAATAAATAAATCTCGGGGAAATGTTCAATTGTATCAAAAATATATTTAATATCCGTAAATAAATTTCACTTATTTGGTTGAATGTAGTTATAAATTTAACGTAAAATAATTCTCTAATTAATCAGAAATGTTTTGCTTCGAAGTCTTAATTAGAATTCGTAACCCATAACTGGTTCCCCAAATGTCTAACTTGCATATATTGTGTAAAGTGTTAATATACAAGCTTTGTAACATTAGAAAGGTTTTGTGCGAAGAACTCTCAAGTAATTAGATCCTGGCAGAAGGGCGTTATATCAACAATATAATGATAAATAAGTTCCCATCCTGTTTAAATTTATTCAAGCTCAATTTTCATCTTTTGCGAATAATAAATAAATAAATACCAAACCTGCATATTGGCGAGGGATTTAAATTACGTACCAAACATTATTTACATGAAAATATTACATTAATGGGATTTTCGCTATTCCTGTCTCCCCGCTTCCCTGCCTGGTGGTATTTATTATGCAAATAGTGCCTTATGAGAATTTTATTCTCAATGTTAAAATAATGTGTGTATTTTGGAAGTGAATATCATTTGACATTTACCTATTATTAAATTTTCTATATAATAATTAATCCTAAAATAAATTTAATGCAGGGGAGTAAAATTTCATTTGAGTAATCCCCATTGGGAGGATGAGATTTAATATTAATAAATAAAAAAATATTATTATATGAAAGGTATAAAATAAAAAACTAGCCTATATAATTAATTATACATGTATAACATTTTATGGATTATATTGATAAATAAATCGCCAATTTGCAACAAATGATGTGTTGATATTTGAAAATAGAGGATTAATTTAGACAAAGACTTAATTTAGCCCTTTATAAATATTAAAACTAACCGCGGCGACCGCCTTCGAGTTGTTATAAAAAAATTATGGTAAATATGAATAATTAATAGCGGAAATATTTTCTATGTTTGTGATTTATTTATTTTTTTACTCTATTAATTTAAGCGACATTTTTGACACTTAGTTTTGTATTATTTTTTATGATGTTTTCATAATTAAATTGATTTATAAAAAAAAGAGGTTAGCAAAAGGTCATGAATCTTAATTTCATCATTATATTTGAAGTTATTGACCGGTTAAGATTAAGCATAGGCGATTGATGATAAATAATAGATCAAAGAAAATTTTGACTAATCAGAATATGAAAAATAAATATTTTAATCTAAAACTTGTCGAGAAAATAATGTTATTTAAATTGAAGGCAGTCGAAGGAAATAAATAAGTTTGTTTTAATGATAAGGTGAAATTATTGATTAAATATTTGCTATTAACATAATTAAAACCTCATTTCAATTTAAAAGCTAATAATTATTCAAATTTGAAAGGTTGTTGTACATGAGATTAAGTTGGTAATAGGTAGTTCAGTAGTTGTGTCATTTTTTAGTCCTTTAGGCTGAAGTTTGGGAAAAATCCTTGAAAGTGAAGACTAGTCGTCATACTAACATTCATCTTCAGCTCTGATGATGATTCTAAATAGGACCGAAAGGCCAGCCAGAGGGGGAAAAATACAAATGAAACAAGAGAGCTAAACTCATTTTCTTCTCCATATAAAAATTCTTTATTTTAAATATCAATAATCTTTAATAATCATTATTATTATTAATCTTAAATACCAAAGAATCCCAGACAGTCTGATGAAATTTTATTTAATCATTTGAATCGAAATTGATATATTTAAATAAATATCACTGGAAAGTTTATATCTCGAATAATATATAAATGGTCTCAGAAGATGAAAAGATTATTCTCAATAAAATAAAGTGCTTTGTAGCCAATAAAAAATTAATTTTACGTTGCAATTTTTTTTTTTTTTTTTTTTGACAAGTCGACAATTTTGAATTTGACAAGAAAATTCAAGAGAAGAAGAACTCATTAAAATATTCAAATGATCGACTTTTATAAGAAATTTGTCTTTAGAGCTAAGCAAATGAGTTTGAGTAGAGGAGAGGTGGGAGGAAAGGGAGGGGGAGGGGGAAGTTGAAAATGTCGATTGGGGGTTGAGAGAATAAATGGGTTACCGTCTCCTTAAAATCTTCTAACGACTCTCATCTTAAACTTTCAGCATCCTGTCTTCTCTTGTTTAGAGTTTCGCAAAAAAAAAAAATAAATAAAAAAAAATACTTTAATCGAAAGAGATATAAATTATTTAAAATATTTTTATCAAATATAGGCTATACTAATAAGTATAGCATCCGATTAATTTAATTGATTTCAATGATGGAACGAATTTTAATTATCACTAATAGGAGCACATTAAAGGGGTTCAGGAGCGACTTTTAAACGTATTAAAAAAAAA
>JAKCPI010013600.1:0-12717 GCA_023213315.1 Euborellia annulipes
CAGATTTTTTATAATCATTTCAAAAAAAAAAAAAAAAAAAAAAAAAAAAAAAAAAAAAAAAAACAAATTCTGCTCGAATATTTTTTTGTCCGAAGAAAGTCTATCATGGGGATGTAACGAAGAAACCGAACAAAAAAAGTAAAAAATTGGGAATAAATAGAGGAAAAAAAGAGAGAGAGACATGGAAAGGAAAAAGTCGCCTCAAAGGGTTTCTTTACTCAAAGTCAGATCAGACCTCACACATCCCTAAGGGTTTACAGTTTCAAGCTTAGTTTGGTCTAAAAAAAAGAATTATACTCTAATGCGGATGTATTTTTTAGGGAAATGAAAATAATAAAAAAAATATTAAATAAAGATTGATATGGTTGACGTTTTGAAAACAAAACGATTCTTTCTTCGGGAGTCTAAATATATAGAAAAATTCAACTAATTCATTAGTTAAATAAAAAATACATACAAAATTATTTTATTTGTATTCTTACAAATGATAATTCCCGGGTGATTTGGTTATAAGTGTGAGAAAAAATAATCTAAGTTCGTTTGATCCAGAAATAATAATATGACAATCATTTTTTTTTTTTTTTCAACATATAGGTCTATATTTAAATATATGGTTTGTGGGACACTATCTGCTCGAAGGCAGGTTGACATTCAAGAAGCGGACGAGAATTTCTAAGTTGAGATATAGGCCTATATAACATTGTCCTTTTATAAATAGTGAATTATTATCCAAGAAATATTTAGGCCTATTATTCAAATATAGTGTAGGTCTAATGTAAAAAATTCTATTTTTATTTTTTTTAATCTAGATTTAATTTTATTGAATTATGTAAAAAAATGATTTTATCTATTATCTAATTCTATTATAAATTTGTTCATATTGATTAAAAAAAAAAAAAAAAAACTATAATTAAAGTAAAACACGAGAATGAAATAAAAATTTGAATATTTTATTCATTGCAGGTACGAATAATTGGATTTTATTTTTTATTTAAGTGTTTAATAAATAAATTTTGTAATTAATAAATAAATCTCGGGGAAATGTTCAATTGTATCAAAAATATATTTAATATCCGTAAATAAATTTCACTTATTTGGTTGAATGTTGTTATAAATTTAACGTAAAATAATTCTCTAATTAATCAGAAATGTTTTGCTTCGAAGTCTTAATTAGAATTCGTAACCCATAACTGGTTCCCCAAATGTCTAACTTGCATATATTGTGTAAAGTGTTAATATACAAGCTTTGTAACATTAGAAAGGTTTTGTGCGAAGAACTCTCAAGTAATTAGATCCTGGCAGAAGGGCGTTATATCAACAATATAATGATAAATAAGTTCCCATCCTGTTTAAATTTATTCAAGCTCAATTTTCATCTTTTGCGAATAATAAATAAATAAATACCAAACCTGCATATTGGCGAGGGATTTAAATTACGTACCAAACATTATTTACATGAAAATATTACATTAATGGGATTTTCGCTATTCCTGTCCCTCCGCTTCCCTGCCTGGTGGTATTTATTATGCAAATAGTGCCTTATGAGAATTTTATTCTCAATGTTAAAATAATGTGTGTATTTTGGAAGTGAATATCATTTGACATTTACCTATTATTAAATTTTCTATATAATAATTAATCCTAAAATAAATTTAATGCAGGGGAGTAAAATTTCATTTGAGTAATCCCCATTGGGAAGATGAGATTTAATATTAATAAATAAAAAAATATTATTATATGAAAGGTATAAAATAAAAAACTAGCCTATATAATTAATTATACATGTATAACATTTTATGGATTATATTGATAAATAAATCGCCAATTTGCAACAAATGATGTGTTGATATTTGAAAATAGAGGATTAATTTAGACAAAGACTTAATTTAGCCCTTTATAAATATTAAAACTAACCGTGGCGACCGCCTTCGAGTTGTTATAAAAAAATTATGGTAAATATGAATAATTAATAGCGGAAATATTTTCTATGTTTGTGATTTATTTATTTTTTTACTCTATTAATTTAAGCGACATTTTTGGCACTTAGTTTTGTATTATTTTTTATGATGTTTTCATAATTAAATTGATTTATAAAAAAAGAGGTTAGCAAAAGGTCATGAATCTTAATTTCATCATTATATTTGAAGTTATTGACCGGTTAAGATTAAGCATAGGCGATTGATGATAAATAATAGATCAAAGAAAATTTTGACTAATCAGAATATGAAAAACAAATATTTTAATCTAAAACTTGTCGAGAAAATAATGTTATTTAAATTGAAGGCAGTCGAAGGAAATAAATAAGTTTGTTTTAATGATAAGGTGAAATTATTGTTTAAATATTTGCTATTAACATAATTAAAACCTCATTTCAATTTAAAAGCTAATAATTATTCAAATTTGAAAGGTTGTTGTACATGAGATTAAGTTGGTAATAGGTAGTTCAGTAGTTGTGTCATTTTTTAGTCCTTTAGGCTGAAGTTTGGGAAAAATCCTTGAAAGTGAAGACTAGTCGTCATACTAACATTCATCTTCAGCTCTGATGATGATTCTAAATAGGACCGAAAGGCCAGCCAGAGGGGGAAAAATACAAATGAAACAAGAGAGCTAAACTCATTTTCTTCTCCATATAAAAATTCTTTATTTTAAATATCAATAATCTTTAATAATCATTATTATTATTAATCTTAAATACCAAAGAATCCCAGACAGTCTGATGAAATTTTATTTAATCATTTGAATCGAAATTGATATATTTAAATAAATATCACTGGAAAGTTTATATCTCGAATAATATATAAATGGTCTCAGAAGATGAAAAGATTATTCTCAATAAAATAAAGTGCTTTGTAGCCAATAAAAAATTAATTTTACGTTGCAATTTTTTTTTTTTTTTTTTTGACAAGTCGACAATTTTGAATTTGACAAGAAAATTCAAGAGAAGAAGAACTCATTAAAATATTCAAATGATCGACTTTTATAAGAAATTTGTCTTTAGAGCTAAGCAAATGAGTTTGAGTAGAGTGAGAGGTGGGAGGAAAGGGAGGGGGAGGGGGAAGTTGAAAATGTCGATTGGGGGTTGAGAGAATAAATGGGTTACCGTCTCCTTAAAATCTTCTAACGACTCTCATCTTAAACTTTCAGCATCCTGTCTTCTCTTGTTTAGAGTTTCGCAAAAAAAAAAATAAATAAATAAAAAATACTTTAATCGAAAGAGATATAAATTATTTAAAATATTTTTATCAAATATAGGCTATACTAATAAGTATAGCATCCGATTAATTTAATTGATTTCAATGATGAACGAATTTTAATTATCACTAATAGGAGCACATTAAAGGGGTTCAGGAGCGACTTTTAAACGTATTAAAAAAAAAAAACTAGATTATTATAAGGAATTTTTCAATGCGGTTTTTTTTAAATGAATTAAATTCATAAGAGATTATTGGGACATCGAGCTATAATTTTTTTAATGACTTATTAAAATATTAAGGAAATTAATTTTTTTGTTATGAAGCAAATACAAAAAAACAATCTGTCCCAATAATCTTTATTTTTTTTTAAATAATAATGAATTTATTGTTATTATTAATCACATATTAATTAAGAAATTTTTAAAATAAGCTTAGATGATTTAGTTAAAAACCAACTGTAAATGGACCTTTTGCAATGGTGTGTTAAACAACATCGAGTTTTGAAAAATTAAAAAAAAAGTTTTTTTTTTCATTGGTTTTATATATTTTTTCTTTATTAAAATAAAAATTAAATAAAATTTTTTTAGGATATTTCAAAAAAAAATTATTATTAAATTTGAAAAAATTTCCTTATTTTTTAATTTTTTTCTCAAATTAGTTAGGCATTCTTGCAATAGATGGCAGGCTAGTCTAACAGACGATATAGTATTAGCCTATATCTGGCCTACATTTATATATTTTTATGCTTTTATAAAAGATACATAATATATAATAACATTTATAAAGTATATATTTTTAAAAGATCAATGAAAATCAACCAAATGCATTAAATATTATTAGCTACCATTCTGACATCTCTTGGCAAATTTTTGAATTACTTGATTTTTTGGGCATACTTTTTATCACACACAACGCCATCTTATCGGGAAAAACATGCGTAACCACTTCGCTCCCGTTCCCCCTTAAGGCGTTGTCCATCTGCCGGGTGTTTGGTTCCTAGAAGGGTAGGCAGAAAAATTCACTAATCTATTTTTCAGATTAGGGATGTTTAGTTGTTCTAAGGCGATATGAACGACTTCGAACGTGTATTATAATAGAAGAATCTATCAGGGAATTGGTCATTTGGATTGCCTATCTTTAGGAGACAAACATGAATAAATGTATGTCTTCCAATAATGAATGAATAAATCAAAAATGAATATGATTGTTTTTATAAGAAAAATAAAGTAAAATTGATAATTAGCCGAGGAAGAAAATAATCCAATTCTACTAAAAGTATCAAAATAAACAAGACAAACACTATCTCGTTTTAAGAAATAATTAGAAAAGTTAATAATATAATATTCAAAAAATTCGATATTAATAGATTATCAATCCAAGAAGTTACTATTTGATGACGAAACAAAAGATAAGATTTCCCTATCTATCTAATAGTATTTTGATTTTGTTGCGAGTTATCTAAAGAATAGATAAATTCTAATAATTTATTTTTATAAAATAAAAAAAATTTATCAATTAATTAAACATGATAAGGAAATGAATAATGCAAAAGTTAGCCTATTTAAAACTATTAAATAATTTCTTTAAAAAAATTATTCTATATACAAAACATTAAGCTCAAAAGGTCACACTCTATGATCTAAAATAAATGATGTTAAAATATTATTTATTATACTCTGATAAACATTATTCTTCTATTAAAAACAAAACTGATAAATCGTAAACATTAAAATAAACATTAATTTATATTCTAATCGCTTAGATAAATAGGAGTAAATAAATGATAGAATACCCTATCTAATAATAAAATTTTGTTTCTTTATTAAAAAAAATAAAAAATGGAAAGCCATCTTTTGTTTTATATCTTTTGTGATAAGATTCAATTATAGCAAAAAAAAATCATAGTGATCGTAAATTTAGCTGAACAGGATAGAACCAATTTGAAGTGCAAGTGAGGGAAGCAATTCAATCTTGGGAAAACAAAGTCAAGTTAACTACTGAGATCCCCCTGGGACCGGAAAAAGGGACTCTGATAGGAAAAAAATAATCCTCCTCTCTTTATTTATTTTATATAACTTCTATCAAAAAGCTAAAAGAAAATTAAAGTCTCTTTCGTTTGGTTATATCCAAAGTTATATATATATTTTTTTTTTAATTAAAATTCATAATTAAAAATTTTGATATGCTATGCGTCTCAAAATAAGTTAAACAAACTAAACGCTGTTTGTATTTTAATAGAAAAATCTTAAATTAAGGTAGCTGGCTGGCTAGCAGTCACAACCCAATAAAATCTAATAAAAAACATTAAATTTAGTAAGAACAGATACAAAACACAGTAAAATTCCCTGCATTTTTAAATCTGTAAAATTAAATAAATTATAGTAAATAAAATACGGACTAACGAAAATAAGCCTAAGGGTCGAAGTCAGAGGGTTAAGATGAAAAGAGAGACCCTTAGCGCTGGTTTGTAGCCAATTGCATCAATAAGGCAAACTCAAAAATCCATGTCTTAAAAAAAATTTCTGAGATAACAAGCTGTTAATAATCAAGAGCATCCTCTCATCTGATCCTTACGACATGACATGGTGTATATAATAAATTGAAATTGGAGATGAGTTTATAGAAATGGCAAGATGTAATACAAGGTTGCCGAGTATACCAAGAGGCAGTAAGTGGTCAAAAGGGGACAAATTCGGAGAGCAAAGTGGGCTTTAGGGGGTTGGAAGGGCGCCACACCCATCTCCCAAGCTCCTCTCTTCGTCAATAATCGATCTGGAGTACAGGGAGCCCCTCAACACCAACAACCAGATACTCATCCAATAAGGAGACATGTGCACTTGAGAGGGCCAAAAAAAACTCAGCAATATCAAAATTCGATGCAACCAACCCGGGGTTAATTGAACCCGGGTCAGCAGGCGAATATGGGATGTGCAAAAGGATCGCCAAAAAAAGTTGATCGTCTCTTCGGGTCTATTATCAATGTCAATTGCCAATTGGAAGAACGCCTCGGGAAAATTATTCAGCATAGAATTCAGCATTTAACTCCTAGTTGAAATGCCAGCTAGAGGTATTAAAAATAATAAATTGTACTCTACAAAGGCATTAATGAAGAATATTCCTACTTTCTAGTTTCAATACGTTTGCCTATCAAAGAGCCCTTATTTAAATCCAATTTTACCCTTACATTTATTTTTAACGAAAAATTATCAATTATGTCAAGTTATTACTTCTTCGCTACTTAGAACAATAGTATTTATAACAAGAGGTATAAATTTAGAAATTGGGATGATAGAAATGGCTCACTTCTTCTAATAATTACTTCCGCTATTTATTCAAGTTTTTTAAACAAAGTTAAATTATATTTTTGGGTACTATTTAATTGTTTTGACCTCATATAAGGTCACTAGTAGATTATAAGAAAATAAGTAAAGAACAATTCTAAGAGTACACGAAATTGATAGACTTTAAATATATTAGACAATTATAGCCTATTAATTGAGGCTTAGAAAATTAAATAGATTTATGTATTTATTAAACTTATAAAAGAGTAGAATAGATAAAATTCAATTATAATAGAAATCGCGGAAAAGAATCAGGGTAATTTATTTTTGAATCGATGTTTCAATCGCAAGTCGCCCCTTTCTTCAGGATCAGGATCAGGATGCATGTTATCAGGGCTGGATCTAGGGGGGGGGGAGCAGTGGGTGCATGTGCCCCGGGCGGCAGATATCAGGGGGCGGCAATTAAAGAAAGATTTACTAAAAAAAAGGTAAAATGATATGAATTTTGTATAGAAAATTTCAAAGAGGGGCGGCAAATTAAATTTTGCCCCCCTAAAAAATCTCGTAGTTCCGGCCCTGCATGTTATTGTGTTAGACTTAAGAAAATTTAGAAAAATTCATAGGCCTATTAATATTAAAAAAAAAGATACTGAATTCTTTCAACAAATTTTTTATAATTTTTTATTATTAAAAGAATCATTTTTTAATTTAGTTTCTCGGGAATCTTGAATAAATCAAGCGTGCAGACGGAGAGTTGACCACCCTGGTATATGACATACTAAAAAAAAAAAATAAGACGATGGTTTGAAGAAAGATTATCCAACCCTATCAACAATTTTTCCCCATGAGGAAGCAAATAGGTAATCCGAAGTAATTCTTTCAAGTAAACATTACATGTCAGTTCCTAGTTGAAGAGACAAGAAATAGAGTTCACGAATAAATTTAAAAGGTTTGTACTTTGATGGCCAATTTCGTTTAGGATTGTTGCTGTCAAAATGTCGATAAAATCAGAGTAAAAACAACCGCTTGGTTCTTTGTGGCAAGGGTGTTTATTTTTTGAGCTAATCCAATTGACCCAAATGTTTGTCACATGATATATAAAATTTGAATTCACGTGTTTACTTTTATTTTTTAACATACATTTATAATTCATGATTTTAGAAAAAAAATAGGGTAAGAGATAGTAAAAAAAAAAAAAAATTATGACAAATTATTATAAATGTAAATATTAAAAGATATGAATGAAAAAAATGTTACTTTTGGTTGGTTGACCAAAATCTTTAAACAGAGAGTAGAATAGTAAACGAGAGAAATTCTTTTCCTTGGGACTCAGCGCTTTGATGTTTGCCTCAACCAACAGTTAGTCGCAAATATTCAAGAAACATCTTGTTGAAAAATTCAACGACTATAAATTTTACTGTGAATGGTCTTATTAATAAAATAAATTCGCCTAAAAAACTTGAAGACAAGTTTTTTTTTTGTACCGAAATTAAGTAGAATAAAATTTTATAAAAAAAAAAAAATGGATGGAATTAACGCAAGATTCACATAATTAAAAATACATTAAAGTGAAAACAAAAGAAATTAAAAAAAAAAATCCTGGGAAACGTTTCAAATTTTAAATAAGAATTTTGATACCTAAATAAAAAAATTTATATTTCCAGTAAAAGCTTAGTAGTGACCGAGTTGTTTTTTATTTACCAGAAATAGGCTATATGGAAATCATAATCAGGTCTATTCTCTAAAAACAGGCGTTAAAACTTAAAACGTTAAAATTGGGTGTTAAAAAGTAAAGTAATAACATCAGCGTTAAAAATGCTATTCTCTAAATCAAGTTTTAACAGCGAAGTTAACATTTTACTTTTTAGCACCAGGTGTTAACGATTCTTTTGAAGATAGCCATGTTTTCTGCTGGTTCTTGTTTTTACAACCCTCGATAATCTTCTTGATTTTATTTTCAATTCAGCAGGCCTATCTGACACACCAGCGTTAAAAATGCTATTCTCTAAACCAAGTTTTAACAGCGACGTTAACATGTTGCTTTTAACTCAAAGCTGTTAAAATCATAACCATACTTTCTAGGTTAAAAGCGCCATTTTTATGCATTATTTCGGCGTTAAAATTTTAAAGGCACCCTATGGAGATGACATTAATTTTTTTTTAAAGGGTGCATAAGGTCGGAAGAACTATAATGACCAGTGATCACATGCAACCAGGAAGAATATAGTTTAAAAAAATAAATAAAATGCCTGTTGAGATTAGACTTGAAAGTCTGAAGATTGTAGGTTTTAAGGAAGATAGACGCAGGGAGCTTGTTCCAATCATGGGAGGTCATGGGGACAAAGGAAGATTGGAATTGACTAGTTCTGTTAGTCGTGATCTGAACAGCATGTGGGACGATGTCTCCCTTGTGTTCCGTGTATATGTTGCATTGGGTGGGATAATTGATTTTAATTCGGCAGAACATTGACCATGGTAACACTATTGACAAAATGTTAGCGCTTTGGCGTTAAAGTTTTTGTTTTCAGATTTGCAATTTGAGGCAAGGAGGTGTTAAAATGAATTAACGCTGACTTCAGGTGTTCAAAGTTAATGTTTTTGCTTAGAGAATAGATGTTAATAAATGAGTAGCCCATTTATTCTTGTTTTATAAATAAAGAAATAAATTTATTCACGACCGGCTTGGACACCAGTCCTCGGTGGCTAGATCCAAACAAACAATACAAATTTAAATACAATAACAACAAAACAAAACAAAATAGAAATGTATGCAATTACAAATACAAGATATATTTTCAAAAAAAAAAAAAAAAGAAAAACATTCTACACTCTTATTTCTCAGGGCACCACATCCGAGGTTCAGTTGTGATCACTCGAGTGCTTGATTGATCCTCATTTATTTTCTCCCCGAGCCATTTGAACCAATCTAATCAATGTCAAGGGAACCGTCCTATTTGAGAACTGTATACGCACCTGCTGCTCCTTGCAATGATAAATCCTTTCTCAACGATTCTATATACTCTATTCTAGGACGAAAGCCGAATTAATTATTTAACTCCTCGAAGCCTCAATATCTCTTCTTCAATTATTTTGAGTGGTAAATCACAAAAATATCTAGTAAATTAATGACAATTTAATTAAAATAACTAATGCCAGCGGGTAGGTATATTAAATTTTATTTAATATGGCTATTCTAAATACTTCAAATATCTGGTTTTTACTCGCTGTTAATGGATGATCAAATGGGTCAAATATCGTAAAACTTATTTTATTTCTCAATATGTCAAAGTTTCGACTGCCATTTAGCGTCTTATTCAAAATGAATTATTATTCAAATAAAGTGAGAAATGAAGCATAAAGAATTTATGACTATGCTTCTTTTTCAAAGGTTAGAATAATTTTTACTATAAATGAGAGATGTACTCGTACATATTTATTCATATTAATACCTAATAATATTAATTTTTTTCTTTCAAAAACAAATTAATCACTAACCCTTATGAAAGTAGATTAACTCTAAGGTGCAAGAAGAACTAAAGTCAAAATCCCGTTTCTTTATTAACTTAATAAGTTCTCGATAAATTAAGAAAGGTAAAGATTCAGAGAAGGATGAGATTTTCAATTTTCCCGCCCTGTAAGATTAAAAAAAATAGGTTTTTAAAGAGGATTCTTAAATAAGACGTGATTCTACTTAATAATAAAGTTGATTGATGTTGATAACTACCCCCAATTTTTTTAAAGGTTTAGTTTCTTAGTAAGTTAAGAGCCGGAGGGTTGGATGCCTGGAATGTCAGACACTGGCCAGGCAGCAGCTCCAGCAGTTAACTTCATGCCGGTGCTGTGCTGTGCGTAGGCGCAGCAGCAGGCGGATCAATAGGCACCCCTCGCGTCCTGCGCCCCCGGGGGCGCCACTGCAGATGAATGGGGAGGCTGCGCCCCTTCGCAGAATTAAAAAACTCTCTCCCTCTCTCCCTTTATCCCACAACAGTTTCCCTTTCCTTCTTACCAGCCGTGAAATTCTCTCCAAGGGAGTGAAGAAAAGATCCTGGTTTAAAAACCTATCGTAAAAATGTTCCTTTACTTTAAATAAAATGACAAACTGAAATGACAACTTAAGCACATAAGAGGTATAAATAACATTGATCAAACTCGAATCATTGAATTAAAAATTCTGATTAGAAAACATTAATCAAAATAAAAAATGACAGAGGGGGATTAATTTTTTTTTTTTTTTAATACTTTTTTTTTATTATGTAAAAACTTATATACTCTATATGGTAAAATCATTTGAATTAATCAGGATTGAAAATGGAGTGTATTTTTTTATTACATGTATTTCCAATTGTTTTCTATCAATTGAATTTTACTCAAATTTAGAATTAATCTCAGATAAAAAAATCCAAAAGGATTTTAATAGCTTTAAAATAAAAAAATATTTTTATAAAAGATTTTACAGAATAAAATCTAATTTTATAAATGGAACAAATTATACAAATATAGTAGGCCTAATTTTGACTCTACATCATATAAGAGGGGGCGTGAAATAACAAGGAAGGGGGGGAGAAGAAAAAAATTTCAAATAAAATTCTTCGAAACAAATCTAAAAAGTATAAATGACAAAACCTAAAGTATTTTTTCTTTCAAAATTTCCAAGTTACTCCTGGATAACATGTAATAAATAAATATTTTTTAATAGTGATGAATTTTCTGATTTTAAAGTATGTTACCCAAGGGCGCAACTCCCCCTAGTTACCCCCTGTACCCCCCCCCCAGAAAGCTCCCTGCCCCAAGAAAAATTGAGAAAATATGGGGCTTTCCAGGCCGCCCGGAGGATAGCTGGTCCCATGCCCCCTTCTCCTCAGCCAAATTTTCTAGTTACGCCCATGGGGATAGCAATTTTATAATTTAGTAGGGGAGACCGGGGCAGGTTGGCCCACTAATTTTTATTTCTTTTATAAAATTTTTTATTTAATCATTTTCGTTTATGTTTTTATTTTTAAAATGTTGGTGCAACCTTAAGCTACCAAATGGTCATCGTAAAAGTCTCCTAAATTGATGTTAAAATTAAAAAAATAATTATTTCTAAAATATTTCGAGTGGGCCAACCTGCCCCGTAGTCGGGGCAGGTTGGCCCGGACCTCGGGGCAGGTTGACCCGGAAGGCATTTGTTATTTTTATATGAATTAAAATGCAAGAAAATAATTTAAAACAACCTAATTTTAACAGGACAAAGTTTATTTTAAATTATAATTGGTTATTGCAACAGTTTCAGTAATAAGTGAGTACTAAATCAAAAAAAGTATATCGTGACTTCAAGAACTTTTCCTTTTTCAGTTTTTCTTTTGTATTTACAAATCACTGTTATAACCGTGGTCCAGAGGTTGGGGATGAGAGTCAGAATGCTACGAAGAGCATTGCAGACACCTTACTTGGGCTTGGCAAGTTGGCAAAAAGAGTATCCCAACAAGGGTCCCAACTTTTCTCTCCCAACGCTCAATTTGTGCTCTTTTGAAAAATCTCTTAGCCCTCGGGGCTTCGTGTAGCCATTTGGATACCAAATGGCTTAAATAAGAATGCCTGGACCCCCAAAATATATAATTATTAATACAACGGTTATCGTAAAAGTCTTATATGGCCTAAGTTACCGAAAAGATTGTGTGAATGTGAGTGTGAATGGGAAAAGTGTGAATGTTTAAAAAAAAAAAAAAGCGGAAACACTTCCTATCTTCCCGAACCACAAATACTCAAAGAACTAGAACGTTTTTAGAAAACAATAAGAACATATTCATATATCTGATAACAATTTCCCAAAAACAAACACACATGCTCATTTATGATGCAAAATTTCCTCCAATAAACTCTCAATGACGGCCAGTATAGCATCGATATTTATAATAATTTTTATTTTGTTACTTTTACATCATTCATTGCCACTAAAATTGAAAAGATAAAACAGGGTTTAACGATTTCATACATACAATGGCAAAAAATCGAATGGGCCAACCTGCCCCTCATTTTGGGCCAACCTGCCCCATCGTCATATTTGAAACAATTTTTATCCCGCACAAATCCCGTTGATGTTTTTTAATTAAAATGCCATGGAGAAATAATCTTTATACTCTAACCTTTAAACATAGTGCTCACTTTTTATCCTCGAAGTAACCAAAAAGTAGATAAAACAATTTTATTCAACTAATAAAAATTTACTCCAAGGTGCAAAAAAACGAATAAATGATCCTAGC
>JAKCPI010013601.1:0-18105 GCA_023213315.1 Euborellia annulipes
TTCTTCAACGTTGTGAGTAGGAGCAGGAGCAGAAAGGAGGCATTTTTATCCCGACTGTAAAAAAGAAGGAAATATCAACAAAAAGAGAGGGCTAGTATTGTCACATTTTGTCTGAGTGACTGATATGTTTTATAAATTGTTCTAGATTTGATAAAATTTAAAAATTGTAACTTTTACATTCTCTGTGGGTTGTGAGTTTGTATTGTTGTGTTTGTATGTGTATTGTTATTAGGCATTTGTAATTGGGCGCTGCCCGTTTATAAGAAATAAATATCTTATTTTGTACTAAAGAACAAGATTGTAACTACACGAGATTATTATTGTGTTTTGACTTTTAGATACCAAACCTAAGAATATATTGTATATATATATATATATTCTAAAAGTGTTTTATTTCATATTCTTTCCTTTTCTTTTCAGCAAGTGATTAAGAATTTTTATTAAAATCAAATGAAATAAATTTGGCTGCATTCTTCTTTGGAAATTATTCCTTATTATCTTGAACTTTAATTTTCTTTTTCACACTCACAAACACACAGTATTTTCGCGCAAATTATATAAATAAATTTTAAATTGATAGTTTAGGCCTTTGGGTTAAAATCCAATAATTTATGAGACGATAAGAGAAATTATTCAGCAATATAAGGACCTCTTTATTCTTTTAGAAGCAAAAAGCCATTGGATACCAAATGGCTTAAATAAGAATGCCTGGACCCTAATATAGATAAATTCATAAATAACGGTTATCGTCAAATTCTTATAAGGCCTAAGTTGCCGAAAAGACTGTGTGAATGTGTGTGTGCAGGCAGTGGCGTCATTTCAACTTTTTTCTTGGGGGGGGGGGGGGCAAATTTTTTCTTGGGGGGGGGGCAAACATTTTTTTTTTCTTAAAATTTACTTACAAATGGGTACTCAAATTTAGCCAAAACATATTTAATTTAATTAATTGTTTAATTTTGTACAGTTTGTATACTCGTAGATGTATTTTGGAGCATTTTATTTAGAATAATATAAAATTTTATAAAAATCAGAGCCCTTGGGGGGGGGGCAAAAGCCCCCCTGCCCCCCCAAATGACGCCACTGTGTGCAGGGGCGCCGGAACGAATTTGAATCAGAGGGGGGGGGGGCAAAAAATTTTAATTTAATTTAATCAAAAAAATTTGGAAAAAATGAATTTCTTGCTCTTTTAATTTTTTTTTTAATTTAGATTTTATTTTTCAAAAGTAAAAATATATCATTTTTAAAAATAAATGAAATAAAAGAAGACATATTGCCCCCCCTCTGTCCCCCCCCCCCCCCCTATAGGATGCCAGGGTACCCTTGCCCCCAGTTCCGGGGCCTATGTGTGTGTGAATGTGAGTGTGAATGAGAAAAAAGTGTGAATGTTTAAAAAAAAAAAAAAAAAAAAAAAAAAAAAAAAAAAAAAAAAAAGAAGCCAAAAGTAATATTCATATTTCATTCTCGAAAGAATATCAGATACTTTGTATTTCATTATTTTTATTTTGTTTTTGCAAACCCAATATTACATACAGATATTTATCTTTTAAAATCTCTATACATAATTATAATGCTAAAAAAATAAAAATCTGGTGTGACTGGTCGCACAGCACAGAACTTTCTCTAACCCTTCAGCAAGAAAAAGTTGTGTACTGTACTCCAAGGGCGGATACAAGGGGGGGGGGGGTAAAGGGGGTAATTACCCCCCCCCCCCCGAGATCCGAAAAAAATACCTTTTTTTCGCAAAAAAATTTATTTTTAATGTAAAATTTTTAAAATTAATACTTAAAAATTTGATGTGTATTTATATTCTGGTAAACAAGTACAGAATGCGCTTTTAAATTACCGAAATTAAAAAAAAAAATAGTGTGCTGTGCGACGAGTCACACCAGATTACCCCCCCCCCCCCCGAGAAACACCTCTGGATCCGCCCTTGCTGTACTCTGATATATAAAATTTTCAATCATTTTGTTCGTGACGTTTTTTTATTAAATCAGCTTGAAAGTAAGATTTTATTTAATCTTTAGTAAAAGTTCGTCAAGTTATAATACAACGGATACGAGGTTATGAAAAAGTCATACCCCTAATGTATAGAACATAAACATATAGATAAGAGAAAGTAAAAAATAATTTTACTTTATATAAATATAATCTAATAGAAATAATAAATAATATTATAAGAGGAGAATTGAATCGTACTTGAAAGAGAATTAATATAACATAGTTTTTTATATAAATCCATTTTAATATAATATTTCAAAAGTGCGCCTCGTAAGAAAGCAAAGATCATAAGAGAGAGAAGTAAAGTTTATATACAAAGTTTTTAGCGCTACCTGGCGGAAAAACGTTGAACTAAAATGGTTAAAAGTAGGTGATTTTATAGAAATTCTGAAAAACTGAATAACTCAAAAATAATAGATCAAAAAATTATTAAATTTTAACAAATAGATTTAAAAATTAATTACCTACCCCGTGTCATTCCCCGATTTTTTGATTAATGCCTTGTTTTTGAGTTTATTCTTGTCAAAAAAAATTTTTTTTGAGAAAATCAAAAAAAGGACAACGACAAAGGGTTAATATTTTAATTATCTTTTATTTAAAAAAAATCCGAGGTCGATATCTTCAAAATTGATCGAGTTATATGGTTTTGTAGTTGAGGCCTCTGGAACTCCCCCCTTAAGCATGAAAGAATTGAGCTACTGGATTGAAATTTTATATTTAAGTTAGGTACCCTCCCAGACAGTAGCGTAGCCAGAATTTCTGCTTGGGGGGGGGGGGGCCCAAAAGTTTTATGAACCCCCCCCCCCCCCTTCTCCAAGAAACTTAAACTGGAGAAATTTTTTTTTTAGATAATATAATAATTATAAATAAAAAAATTTTTTTTATTTTTTTTTTTTCTTGAAATAAAAAATAATTTTAATACAAAATTCATAAATATTAGAGATTTTTTTCAATTATTTATAAGTTTTTTGTTAGATTTTAGAATTTATGAGAGTTAATAAAATAATTATTTAAAAAAAAAAATCATTAGGGAAAACAATAGGTATTTTTTTTTTTGTTTTGGAGAAGGCTTTGGGGGGCCCGGCCCCCCCCTGGGCCCCCCCCCCCCCCCTGAATACGCCACTGCTCCCAGAAACTTAAAATAAGATTTTGAACAAAATCGGCCAAAAAGTACTAGTACTTTACTAATGTACTTTTTAAATTTCCTCGAAAATTCGCCCCAACGATTTTGATTAAAATTCATAAATCAATTATTTTTTAGAAGATCATCAAAACAATCGATCTTCAAAATGAAGAGTCTATATTCTCATTTTGCCCCTTAAAATCTTTTTGAAGCACACTTTACTCTTGTATTACTTGCATGAAATGCAAGCGATCAAGTTTGGAACTAAGGTGCTATGGGAAACTAAATATATCTCGACACTCTGGTCTCGAAAAATCTGGTGTGACTTACCCTTTGGTAAGAGAAAGTTGTGTATTGTGCGACCAATCACACCAGATTTTTTGTTCTTCATGTTCATTCAAGTCATTTATTCATATCGTCAAGCCTAATATTTTGATGCTTTTTGTTTATCTTTTGTATGAAAATTTAAAAAACGGGCAGGGTAGTTCGGCAGCATCCGGAAAAAAAATTATTTCCAGTTTTTTTTTTTTTTTTTTTGGTTTTTTTTTTTTTTTTTGGAATGGGTGCATAAGGTCCGAAGACCTATAATGACCAATAGTCACATGCAGCCAGGAAGAAAATAAAAACAAAAGGAGAAGCATAAAGGGGAAACTCAACTGCGGGAACTGAGAAGATGCCTGTTGAGGTTAGACTTGAAAGTCTGAAGATTGTAGGTTTTGGGGAAGATAGACGCAGGGAGCTTGTTCCAATCACGGGAGGTCATGGGGACAAAGGAAGAATGAAATTGATTTGTTCTGTTAGTCGTGATCTGAACAGCATAGGGATGCTGGGAAGATGCCTCTCTTGTGTTCCGTGAATATGTTGCATTGGGTGGGATAATTGATTTTAATTCGGCAGAGCATTGACCATGGTAATACCTGTAGAAGAGAGATAGTGAAGATACTCTTCTTCTATGATCTAGTGACTGTAGGGATGCAGTAAGGGTAGAATCACCTATCAGTCTAATTGCACGCCTCTGTATGGCTTCCAAGGAGGAGAGAGCGTCTTTCGACGCCCCTCGCCAAAGGTGGGAACAATATTCAAGACACGGCCGAATTTGGGCTTTATAGAGGATTAGGAGTTGTTGGGAGGAAAAGTAACGCTTCGTTTTGAATAGGAAACCCAATTTCCTTGCGGTAGATTTAACCACAGAAGAGATGTGGTTGCTCCAGGAGAGATCAGATGTAATTGTCACTCCCAGAACAGAAAATGAATCTTTGAACTCGAGACTATTATTGCTGTAAATAAGGGGAGGGCAAATCCTATTTTTTTGTCTAGAAATTAAACAACATTGGGTTTTTTGGGAATTGAATTTTACTTGATTGAGGTTTCCCCATTCCTCCAAGAGACCAAGATCATCATTTATCGACGACACAGCCCCCAGACGACCAGTGGATGAGGTTTCACCAGTCCTGACAGAGTGCAGGGTACTGTCATCAGCAAAGCAATGAATTGGGTTGGAGGTTACTCCCATGAGATCGTTAATGTACATAAGGAATAGGGTGGGAGAGAGGACAGAACCCTGGGGAACACTATTTGTATTTTAATAGAAAAATCTTAAATTAAGGTAGCTGGCTGGCTAGCAGTCACAACCCAATAAAATCTAATAAAAAACATTAAATTTAGTAAGAACAGATACAAAACACAGTAAAATTCCCTGCATTTTTAAATCTGTAAAATTAAATAAATTATAGTAAATAAAATACGGACTAACGAAAATAAGCCTAAGGGTCGAAGTCAGAGGGTTAAGATGAAAAGAGAGACCCTTAGCGCTGGTTTGTAGCCAATTGCATCAATAAGGCAAACTCAAAAATCCATGTCTTAAAAAAAATTTCTGAGATAACAAGCTGTTAATAATCAAGAGCATCCTCTCATCTGATCCTTACGACATGACATGGTGTATATAATAAATTGAAATTGGAGATGAGTTTATAGAAATGGCAAGATGTAATACAAGGTTGCCGAGTATACCAAGAGGCAGTAAGTGGTCAAAAGGGGACAAATTCGGAGAGCAAAGTGGGCTTTAGGGGGTTGGAAGGGCGCCACACCCATCTCCCAAGCTCCTCTCTTCGTCAATAATCGATCTGGAGTACAGGGAGCCCCTCAACACCAACAACCAGATACTCATCTAATAAGGAGACATGTGCACTTGAGAGGGCCAAAAAAACTCAGCAATATCAAAATTCGATGCAACCAACCCGGGGTTAATTGAACCCGGGTCAGCAGGCGAATATGGGATGTGCAAAAGGATCGCCAAAAAAAGTTGATCGTCTCTTCGGGTCTATTATCAATGTTAATTGCCAATTGGAAGAACGCCTCGGGAAAATTATTCAGCATAGAATTCAGCATTTAACTCCTAGTTGAAATGCCAGCTAGAGGTATTAAAAATAATAAATTGTACTCTACAAAGGCATTAATGAAGAATATTCCTACTTTCTAGTTTCAATACGTTTGCCTATCAAAGAGCCCTTATTTAAATCCAATTTTACCCTTACATTTATTTTTAACGAAAAATTATTATGTATCTATTTTGTAAACATTTTGCCCCAAGGGCGCGGGGCTAAAGGGGCGAAATAAAAAAAAAAAAAAAAAAAAAAAAACGAAAAATTATCAATTATGTCAAGTTATTACTTCTTCGCTACTTAGAACAATAGTATTTATAACAAGAGGTATAAATTTAGAAATTGGGATGATAGAAATGGCTCACTTCTTCTAATAATTACTTCCGCTATTTATTCAAGTTTTTTAAACAAAGTTAAATTATATTTTTGGGTACTATTTAATGGTTTTGACCTCATATAAGGTCACTAGTAGATTATAAGAAAATAAGTAAAGAACAATTCTAAGAGTACACGAAATTGATAGACTTTAAATATATTAGACAATTATAGCCTATTAATTGAGGCTTAGAAAATTAAATAGATTTATTTATTTATTAAACTTATAAAAGAGTAGAATAGATAAAATTCAATTATAATAGAAATCGCGGAAAAGAATCAGGGTAATTTATTTTTGAATCGATGTTTCAATCGCAAGTCGCCCCTTTCTTCAGGATCAGGATCAGGATGCATGTTATCAGGGCTGGATCTAGGGGGGGGGGGGGGGAGCAGTGGGTGCATGTGCCCCGGGCGGCAGATATCAGGGGGCGGCAATTAAAGAAAGATTTACTAAAAAAAAGGTAAAATGATATGAATTTTGTATAGAAAATTTCAGGAGGGGCGGCAAATTAAATTTTGCCCCCCTAAAAAATCTCGTAGTTCCGGCCCTGCATGTTATTGTGTTAGACTTAAGAAAATTTAGAAAAATTCATAGGCCTATTAATATTAAAAAAAAGATACTGAATTCTTTCAACAAATTTTTATAATTTTTTATTATTAAAAGAATCATTTTTACTTTCTCTTACCTATGTATATATGTAATATATATATAGAGAGAAAGTATTGGATTCATGTCAAAAATTCGATGTCGAGATTTTGATGGATCTTCACGTTTTGAGGTCCCCTGAATCCAAAAAAGTGGTTTTCGCGACATGGTCTGTCTGTGTGTGGGTGTGTGTGTGTGTGTTCAATTTTAAGCATGAAGGAATTGAGCTACGAGGTTGAAATTTTATATTTAAGTTAAACATCTCCCGGGACCGGAAAAATAAGCTTTTAATCAAAATCGGCCAAAGAGTACTAGTACTTTACTGATGTACTTTTTCAGTTTTTTTCGATTTTCTCAAAATTTGCTCCAACGATTTTTTTTTTAATTCAAAAATCAATTATTTTTTAGATGCTCTTTAAAATGTATATTCTCATTTTGCAATTGAAATCTTCTGAAGACCACTTTACTCTTGTATTTCATAGGGAAGATAGGAGAAATGGTTGCCATGGTAACAAAATATAAATATTTTCCCACACTTATAAATTTTACATCTGAATTCATATGTTCCGTACTGTCGGGAACTAAATATATGTCGACACAAAAAATCTGGTGTGACAAGCACAGAACACAACTTTCGATTACCGAAGGTAAGAGAAAGTTGTGTGCTATGCGCCAGTCACACCAGATTTTTTAATTTAGTTTCTCGGGAATCTTGAATAAATCAATCGTGCAGACGGAGAGTTGACCACCCTGGTATATGACATACTAAAAAAAAAAAAATAAGACGATGGTTTGAAGAAAGATTATCCAACCCTATCAACAATTTTTCCCCATGAGGAAGCAAGTAGGTAATCCGAAGTAATTCTTTCAAGTAAACATTACATGTCAGTTCCTAGTTGAAGAGACAAGAAATAGAGTTCACGAATAAATTTAAAAGGTTTGTACTTTGATGGCCAATTTCGTTTAGGATTGTTGCTGTCAAAATGTCGATAAAATCAGAGTAAAAACAACCGCTTGGTTCTTTGTGGCAAGGGTGTTTATTTTTTGAGCTAATCCAATTGACCCAAATGTTTGTCACATGATATATAAAATTTGAATTCACATGTTTACTTTTATTTTTTAACATACATTTATAATTCATGATTTTAGAAAAAAAATAGGGTAAGAGATAGTAAAAAAAAAAAAAAAATTATGACAAATTATTATAAATGTAAATATTAAAAGATATGAATGAAAAATATGTTACTTTTGGTTGGTTGACCAAAATCTTTAAACAGAGAGTAGAATAGTAAACGAGAGAAATTCTTTTCCTTGGGACTCAGCGCTTTGATGTTTGCCTCAACCAACCGTTAGTCGCAAATATTCAAGAAACATCTTGTTGAAAAATTCAACGACTATAAATTTTACTGTGAATGGTCTTATTAATAAAATAAATTCGCCTAAAAAACTTGAAGACAAGTTTTTTTTTTGTACCGAAATTAAGTAGAATAAAATTTTATAAAAAAAAAAATGGATGGAATTAACGCAAGATTCACATAATTAAAAATACATTAAAGTGAAAACAAAAGAAATTAAAAAAAAAAATCCTGGGAAACGTTTCAAATTTTAAAAAAGAATTTTGATACCTAAATAAAAAAATTTATATTTCCAGTAAAAGCTTAGTAGTGACCGAGTTGTTTTTTATTTACCAGAAATAGGCTATATGGAAATCATAATCAGGTCTATTCTCTAAAAACAGGCGTTAAAACTTAAAACGTTAAAATTGGGTGTTAAAAAGTAAAGTAATAACATCAGCGTTAAAAATGCTATTCTCTAAATCAAGTTTTAACAGCGAAGTTAACATTTTACTTTTTAGCACCAGGTGTTAACGATTCTTTTGAAGATAGCCATGTTTTCTGCTGGTTCTTGTTTTTACAACCCTCGATAATCTTCTTGATTTGCTATTTTCAATTCAGCAGGCCTATCTGACACACCAGCGTTAAAAATGCTATTCTCTAAACCAAGTTTTAACAGCGACGTTAACATGTTGCTTTTAACTCAAAGCTGTTAAAATCATAACCATACTTTCTAGGTTAAAAGCGCCATTTTTATGCATTATTTCGGCGTTAAAATTTTAAAGGCACCCTATGGAGATGACATTAATTTTTTTTTAAAGGGTGCATAAGGTCGGAAGACCTATAATGACCAGTGATCACATGCAACCAGGAAGAATATAGTTTAAAAAAATAAATAAAATGCCTGTTGAGATTAGACTTGAAAGTCTGAAGATTGTAGGTTTTAAGGAAGATAGACGCAGGGAGCTTGTTCCAATCATGGGAGGTCATGGGGACAAAGGAAGATTGGAATTGACTAGTTCTGTTAGTCGTGATCTGAACAGCATGTGGGACGATGTCTCCCTTGTGTTCCGTGTATATGTTGCATTGGGTGGGATACTTGATTTTAATTCGGCAGAACATTGACCATGGTAACACTATTGACAAAATGTTAGCGCTTTGGCGTTAAAGTTTTTGTTTTCAGATTTGCAATTTGAGGCAAGGAGGTGTTAAAATGAACTAACGCTGACTTCAGGTGTTCAAAGTTAATGTTTTTGCTTAGAGAATAGATGTTAATAAATGAGTAGCCCATTTATTCTTGTTTTATAAATAAAGAAATAAATTTATTCACGACCGGCTTGGACACCAGTCCTCGGTGGCTAGATCCAAACAAACAATACAAATTTAAATACAATAACAACAAAACAAAACAAAATAGAAATGTATGCAATTACAAATACAAGATATATTTTCAAAAAAAAAAAAAAAAAAAGAAAAACATTCTACACTCTTATTTCTCAGGGCACCACATCCGAGGTTCAGTTGTGATCACTCGAGTGCTTGATTGATCCTCATTTATTTTCTCCCCGAGCCATTTGAACCAATCTAATCAATGTCAAGGGAACCGTCCTATTTGAGAACTGTATACGCACCTGCTGCTCCTTGCAATGATAAATCCTTTCTCAACGATTCTATATACTCTATTCTAGGACGAAAGCCGAATTAATTATTTAACTCCTCGAAGCCTCAATATCTCTTCTTCAATTATTTTGAGTGGTAAATCACAAAAATATCTAGTAAATTAATGACAATTTAATTAAAATAACTAATGCCAGCGGGTAGGTATATTAAATTTTATTTAATATATGGCTATTCTAAATACTTCAAATATCTGGTTTTTACTCGCTGTTAATGGATGATCAAATGGGTCAAATATCGTAAAACTTATTTTATTTCTCAATATGTCAAAGTTTCGACTGCCATTTAGCGTCTTATTCAAAATGAATTATTATTCAAATAAAGTGAGAAATGAAGCATAAAGAATTTATGACTATGCTTCTTTTTCAAAGGTTAGAATAATTTTTACTATAAATGAGAGATGTACTCGTACATATTTATTCATATTAATACCTAATAATATTAATTTTTTTCTTTCAAAAACAAATTAATCACTAACCCTTATGAAAGTAGATTAACTCTAAGGTGCAAGAAGAACTAAAGTCAAAATCCCGTTTCTTTATTAACTTAATAAGTTCTCGATAAATTAAGAAAGGTAAAGATTCAGAGAAGGATGAGATTTTCAATTTTCCCGCCCTGTAAGATTAAAAAAAAAATAGATTTTTAAAGAGGATTCTTAAATAAGACGTGATTCTACTTAATAATAAAGTTGATTGATGTTGATAACTACCCCCAATTTTTTTAAAGGTTTAGTTTCTTAGTAAGTTAAGAGCCGGAGGGTTGGATGCCTGGAATGTCAGACACTGGCCAGGCAGCAGCTCCAGCAGTTAACTTCATGCCGGTGCTGTGCTGTGCGTAGGCGCAGCAGCAGGCGGATCAATAGGCACCCCTCGCGTCCTGCGCCCCCGGGGGCGCCACTGCAGATGAATGGGGAGGCTGCGCCCCTTCGCAGAATTAAAAAACTCTCTCCCTCTCTCCCTTTATCCCACAACAGTTTCCCTTTCTTTCTTACCAGCCGTGAAATTCTCTCCAAGGGAGTGAAGAAAAGATCCTGGTTTAAAAACCTATCGTAAAAATGTTCTTTTACTTTAAATAAAATGACAAACTGAAATGACAACTTAAGCACATAAGAGGTATAAATAACATTGATCAAACTCGAATCATTGAATTAAAAATTCTGATTAGAAAACATTAATCAAAATAAAAAATGACAGAGGGGGATTAATTTTTTTTTTTTTTAATACTTTTTTTTTATTATGTAAAAACTTATATACTCTATATGGTAAAATCATTTGAATTAATCAGGATTGAAAATGGAGTGTATTTTTTTTATTACATGTATTTCCAATTGTTTTCTATCAATTGAATTTTACTCAAATTTAGAATTAATCTCAGATAAAAAAATCCAAAGGATTTTAATAGCTTTAAAATAAAAAAAAATATTTTTATAAAAGATTTTACAGAATAAAATCTAATTTTATAAATGGAACAAACTATACAAATATAGTAGGCCTAATTTTGACTCTACATCATATAAGAGGGGGCGTGAAATAACAAGGAAGGGGGGGGGAGAAGAAAAAAATTTCAAATAAAATTCTTCGAAACAAATCTAAAAAGTATAAATGACAAAACCTAAAGTATTTTTTCTTTCAAAATTTCCAAGTTACTCCTGGATAACATGTAATAAATAAATATTTTTTAATAGTGATGAATTTTCTGATTTTAAAGTATGATACCCAAGGGCGCAACTCCCCCTAGTTACCCCCTGTACCGCCCCCCCCCAGAAAGCTCCCTGCCCCAAGAAAAAATGAGAAAATATGGGGCTTTCCAGGCCGCCCGGAGGATAGCTGGTCCCATGCCCCCTTCTCCTCAGCCAAATTTTCTAGTTACGCCCATGGGGATAGCACGCGCAAATTTTATTAATTAGTACTTTAAATAAAAAAAGTAAAAAATGAGATTTGTATGAAATTAAAATATTGAATATTAATACTTTCATTCATTTATTTTGCTTTATGAAAGAAAAATCTTTTATTCAAATAATTGCAAATGCGAAGTTCATTAATTGTTAATTTACTCTTGTAATTTATTTTAATTAATTAATCTGTTTTGTCTGCTTGATGTATGATTCACGAGTGAAAATGAATATTTTCACATTAACATGAAACGAGTGTTTTTATCTTAAATTGCAAATTGGAATGCTATCAGTAAACATCTCTCAATGGTATAATATTAAGCATAAGCTGCTTAATACCCCCCACTCACCCCATCAGACAGTATTATTAAGAATAAGATAATCTGCTTGACGTATGGCTGTTGTTATCTGCAAATGGTCGTTAGGTGATTATAATATTCCCTTAGAGAATAGCAAAGCACTCAGCAGAGATGGGGGAAGGAATCTAATCAGTAACAAGGCTGGACCAAAACCAAATCCCTGCGTTTTCCATCTCAAGAGACAAAAGCTTCTCTTCTTCTTCTTTATCATCTCCTTTGACTTAAAAGATCCATACAAAATTGCCGAGAGAGAGAGAGGGCTTTGAACAATCGCACGCAGTCGCATATCTATTTCTAATTAACCGCTTATATTCCTTTGAAATTTCAACTCTTTACCTCAAGTCTTTCTATTCTTACAGAGAGAAAAAAACATAAAAAAATTGGAGAGAATTTACTTTGAGTCTAAAATAATTAACGAGAGAAAGACTGATTTTGTAGAACAAAAAACATCTAAGATAATAGAAATCTGAGGTGCCTGCTTAAATAGTGAGATGGGGATGGCGAAATACACCTTTTGTAGAACTTCTGTACTAAACTATAGTGGGTGGCAAAAGTCTTACAATTTTAGTTAGATCAAAGATTTTAGTAGCCTATTATTTAAGATTCACCAGCTCTTAATGCATATCATTGATCTAGTAAACAAGAACACGCTATACATTCTAGTTAAAAAAAAAAAAAAAATTAGCTATATGAGTTATAAGAACAATTTTGTGAAATTAGCAACTTATTATAATATAAAGATATCATTTATAAAAATTATTAAAAATTAAAATTAAAATGAAATAAAATATAAATTAAAAATTAAAATATTAAATTAAAGCTAATTAATTTTAAAATTTCCAAAAGAATAAATAAACAAGTATTGTGTTCCTAATTTCACTCCATTGTTAAGCCCTATGCCGAACTTTGGGTTGTTAGTTAGATAACTACGCTATGGGTTCTTATTTAATCATATGATTAGCTTAACTAGATGTGAAAATCCTAGTCAACTATTTTATCGGCTAAAGTCCGAAATTCAACAATAAGAGAAAAGACGTTTGAAAGTTTTTTAAACAGATACATTAAATAGCCGGACAACAAATGAATAGCAGAGAATGGAAATATATTTTCACCAATTTGGCACCAAAAAGAGAAGACGTTTTAACAACGTTTCGTAGGATTAACTCAAAAATTGAATTTTCGGAATTTCGCACTATGATTCTCAGAAGGCGATTAATATAACAGTTATATGTGAATCTGTGGAACTATAGTGTACTAAAGTGTAAATGTTTAGCAGCTACTTCTGATCATTTTCAAAGATTGCTTCCATTTCATGTTAGTATGAATGTTGCTAATCTTGAAAAATATCTTTCGAAAGTAAGTAAATTCTGAAAATGTGGACGAAAAAGAATCACAAAACCTTGAGATGAACAAAAAATTAGTAAAGTGTTACTATAGTATATAACTCCGCTTTAATTTATAATTCTCAACAAATTTTTAGTACGTTTTTCTACAAGCCAAAATGTAAGGGATGTTAAATTGTATTGCCGGAATATTAAAACATCTGCGACAAGAAATAAAGAGCTGTTAAATCTTAAAAAAAAAATAAAGAAAATCTTAAGTTTGACATGGAACATCTACTAGATCGAATGTCTCCGAGGATGGACCATAACTGGATCAAAACGTTAGCTGATAAAAATGAATTTAAATAAAAAAAGAATAGCTACACCTCCACAAAAAGTTAGTTAAAGTGTATTATTTTATATTTATAAATACGGAAGCATTTTATCAATTTTGTTTTTTGTTAGAATCTCCCTTTAAAAAAATGCAATATGTTGACCTTTAAGGGTCTGATGCATATTATTCATAATTTTCTATACATCAAATCTCTTGAACCCTTTCTTAACTTGAACTCACAATAGGTTGAATGATAAAGCGAGAGATTGAGAGTGTGGCCAGTTTATTCAAAGTGAGTCTTCATATCAAAATGTAAAAGCAAAATCCCATTCTATTTACATATAAAAAGGATGGCAAAATTTAATGAGAAAATAATTCTGTCATTTGGTTTCTTTTTTCCATCTCCCTTAAATTCATAAACATTATAAAAAAATAATCTTTTTTTTTTTTCAATTTCATCAAAATAAACTATTAGAATGAAATTATCAATTAATATTAGTGTTTCTTTTACGCTTTTATTTCTAGTTCGAGTTGCTAAATTTTCCTCAGTCAGTGAGTGAATAAGCAGAATGCTATTTTGTTAAAAAGATGTTGATCAAGAAAAGCGATGATTATAGTTAAGAGAAGCATGAATCATGTCGCTAAGTTGGTTGAGTTAAAGACATGAAAACGTCAATTGTTTATTTATCAGCTTGGCTGACTGTAGCCGAGCGTTTAAACCGTAAATAACCATTCAATGAAAAATGGTATATGCTAAATTTAAATAAGTTAAAATTGTCCATTGGATAAAATACATTGTTTATTAATTTATGTAGAAAATGGCTGTGTAGAATTGAATGCAACCCGGTAACAAGCCTCTATTATTAAATCCAACTCCTTTGTAGTAAAACGTTTCGGTATTGTGCCATCTACAGTTGCATCAGTTTTTTTTAACAAATAGAGTTATTATTCGTCTGTTCATAAGCAGTCTTAAACAATATAAAATAAAAATGTAAATAAATATATGATGAGACCGATTGAGAAGCGAATTTTGAAATTCCGTATTTTTATTTTGGAGCGAATTTTGAGAAAATCAAAAAAAAAAAAAAAAAAAAACTGAAAAAAATAAAACAGAAAAGTACTAGTTCTTTTTGGCTCTATAAACAAATTGTATTGTATAATACTGGCTTATGAACAGACAATTAACAACTCTTTTTGCGCCTGGACCCTCCAATATATAGACTTATATATTACTAAATACGAGAATCGTTAAAGACTTAAATGGCCTAGGTTGCCGAAAAGACTGTGTGTATGTGTGTGAATGAGAAAAAAGTGTAAGTGTTTAAAAAAAAAAAAAACTCTTTTTGCTAATAAACTCCAATAAAACTGAAGATGGCGCATTAAAATTGGCCGAAACGTTTCGCAACAAAGGAGTTTGATTTAATAATTGATGCTCCTTACATCGCTGCATTTCTCGGTATAGCAAAGGGATGTAAAATATTAAAGTTTAAAATAGAGTGAAAGGATATAAAAAGGATATAAAAATTAAAAAAAAATTAAAATTGTCTCAGTTTTTCTCCGTTAATTAATTTGTATGAATATCAATAACAAATAACTTGATAATATCGTTAAGCTTAGAGGAATATAGAGTTAGAGTCTGTTTACTCTATAAGCAAATGCTTCTTCAGGAACAAGTTTATCTTCAATTATACTAAAGTTATTTTAGCAACATTTGATCCTCTCTATCACCTGTAGGCAATTCCTAAAGAAGAATTTAATGGATAATGAATTTCCATAAAATCGATGACGGAATAAGAGACCACCTCTAATATTCGTTAATAGTATGAAAATAAGCAGGTCTTCTGAATGTGTAGGTTCCATAATAATAGAGTATTTAAGAATAAAAAAAGAATTGAAATTAATTTCTCTATATATACAAAGATAATTTAATCCTCTCGCGCCATTTTTCTAGAGTAGACTTTGTGAAATCATACACGTCTTAGATATACCACCAGCCTTCGAGGATTTTAATCTTATTAAATTGTTTCAAGGACGAAAGGATTGAGGATATTTAAGAATTTATAATCGCCTACAACTTATAAAACAAAATTATCTAATAAATTGCTTGATAGAAGAGAGATTAATGATAAATTACCTTTTCCAACTTGTCTAGTATAATAATCAAGTGAGTGGATTTTACTCTATAAACAAATGTTGCGTTAGAATCAGAGAAGCCTTACGTTTAAGTTTTAAAAGAACTCCCCTTAAGGGATAAGGACAAGCACTCAAGGCTTTATTTGAGAGAGAGAAAACAAGTGTGAAGTGTTTCTGTGTGTGTATGAAGGGTGAGTATGAAGAGAGGGAATGAGAATTCATCAGAGCGTGAAGGATGCGCAAATAAATTTGCTAGGATTTTCAGAGGAAATGGGTCGTCGACGTCAGATGCAGTAAACCGGAAGTGTCTTTGAATCACAACCCCAAAAGGGATTTTCAGGTCATCCCAAGAGCAAGTATCATGGAGGATTTAATTTATTTTTTTAAATATCAACTAATAAAAGGATCTTAATATAAAGAAGAAATTGGTCTCTTATTCAAGAGTAGAGCAAAGTTGATAAATGGAATAAATAATAAATAATAAATGATGATTTTCTTTGACAAAGAACAAATTTTGGATTTTAGAAAAATACTGTACTTAAAATAATAAGATAATAAATGATTATTAAAAACGTTTTTTAATTGTTTCTTTAATTCATTAATTTTTTAATGAAATATATTTTTCTGTCAGATATCAAAAAATTTAATCAAAAGAGAAAAAAGTAAATTTTGGAAAAATCACAGTGCTAATAATTTCTAAAGTATTTTTCGGCGTCTGTGGCTAATTTAGACTATTTAAATTATTAGTATTGATTCGCTCAGGGGCCCACATCTTGTGGGTACGTGGATGGCGACCACGAGCTTCCCGAGCTGGGACAGGCAGTCCTTCAGTTCTTTAAATGTCTGTCTCTTCCTTCCTCTTTTAAACAGGCATCAGACCGTGCGACGGGCCGGTCTGACCTAATTCTTCCGGTCGTAAAAACGTATGATAGGGTTGAAGGGAAAGTGTGAGGTCCGCCGACCCCTCATCGCGGGACAAGGCGAGGAGAGAAGAAGAAGAAATTATTAGTATTGATAATTTAAATAAATATTTACGCTTAGAACGGAACCGAACCACTGACCAAGGGCGGATACAGGGGGGTCAAGGAGGGTAATTACCCCCACCCCCCGAGATTTAAAAAAAAAAAAAATTTTTTTGGCAATTAAATTTTCTTTTTAATATAAAAGTTTAGAAATTAATACTTTAAAAAAATTTGATTTGTTATTTATTTTGGTGGGGGATATAAGGGGGGGGGGGGGGGCCCCCCCCCCCCCCACATTCTGGTAAACAAGTACAGAATGCACCTTTAAATAACCGAAAATATGAAAAAATTGTGTGTTGTGCGACTAGTCATTCCAGATTACCCCTCCCGCCCCGAGAATCTCCACTGGATCCGCTCCTGCCAACCCCTAAATTTTTAGCAAGATTTACAACTATTTGAGTTTTGGTATTTTAAAATATTACTTTTATATGTAATCACAAAATGAAATGAAAAGAGAACTTGCACTGTAATTATATTTGTTACTTAAAATCATATTAATCATTCATGAATTTGGCAAAGAATTTTAAATCAAAATAATTGGCAAAGTTTATTTTATTTAATAAATGAGACAATCACTACTTTTTGAAAATTCATATATTTTATATTTTAATTTCCGATTTTTTGACATTTATAAAGTCTTAAAAAAAAATTGGCTGATATTGTATGTCTCATTTATTAAATTAAACAAACAAGATAAAGATTTTGCCAAAAAAAAAAAGTTATTTTTATATATACCTATTTGTAATATTTTAAAATCATCTATGTAGCTTCGAATTATTTATTTGTATCAAAATTAATGGATTCTAAAAAAGTTTAGAATCTCTAGTGAATAATAAATATTTAATGCAGCTGAAAAACAAGAAAAGAAGAGCTTAAAAGAAAAAAGCTTTAATTTTCAAATCAAACGCTAACTTGAGAATAAAATATTCTCGGATGTTTCTTTTCTCCCCCTTCCCCTTCTATAAAATATTTCCTTTCAAGTTACATACGAAAGAAATCACAATATAAATTTTAGTAAAACTTGTGAATTGAATAAAATAAAAGAACAATTTACTACAATATAAATTGTATAAATAGGCTCCTTTTTTGCTGGAAGATCGCCAATCTGAACGATCAACTAACTCTCATTAATAGATTTCCAATAAAAAGAATACGAGAGCTGCACGTTTGGTTGCCTATCTCACAAAATTAGGCGTCATCAGTTATTACAATACCGCTTGAAGGAGGGCTTACCACTGGGCCATGGGGCTACGCCCCTGGACCCCCTTGCTCGCCTTTGACGAGCAAATGCATCAAATTTATTCTTGCTTACTGTTTGAAAATTTTCTAATTTTAAATTTCCCGATATTATATGATACTGTAAAATGAATTTAAATAGATATCCGCGTTTTATTTTTAGATATTGTTTATTACCAACTTTTCGAATGAATTTTAAAAAAAAAAAAAACGCTGTTTTTTGGAAGGAGTGAGATAAGGTAGACAATCAGTAAATATTATATTTATTCTTTAT